>CM061032.1:28965363-29046303 GCA_030763125.1 Hippophae gyantsensis
TATTAATAAGTTAAAAATATTGATGTCAAATAATAAATAAAAATGAGAAGTATTGACCTCTTATAAAAAATTAATAAATAAAATTTGTAAAGTTTGCTTATTTGGTGTATTAAGTTATAATAAATTCTATTTGAACATTTGATAATTATAATGAAATAATATTTGGAGTATTTATTTCCTGTGCTTTTTTTTGTAAAATAGATATAAAAAAATGTTTAAGTTTTCCTTTCCATTAATTTATGTTTACAAATGCTTTCTCATTATATTCTTTCATTTGTAAGTCTTGATTCCCAATACAGGCTAAATCAACCGAATTTTGTTGCCTAACTTCCAAAAGGAAAAGGTGATGACTAGAGGTTGGTGTATACATCATTTATAAACATCTTGTTACCTTCCAAGAAATATTTCCAAAGTACATGAACTCAATATTTCCCATCATCTTTATTTGCTTCTTACTCTAAGAATTGGTTTGGAACCTAAATTCTATGAGAGATAGGTAAAAACAAAGTTAAATTCAATACGATCAATTCCAAGATTACTTAATAACTTATTAATAAGTTAAAAATATTGAGGTCAAAAAATAAATAAAAATGAGAAGTATTGACCTCTTATAAAAAATTAATAAATAAAATTTATAAAGTTTGCTTCTTTGGCGTATTAAGTTATAATAAATTCTATTTGAACATTTGATAATTATAAGGAAATTAAATATGGAGTATTTATTTCCTATGCTTTTTTTGTAAAATAGATATAAAAAATATTTTAAGTTTTCCTTTCCATTAATTTATGTTTACTAATGCTTTCTCATTATATTCTTTCATTTGTAACTCTTGATTCCCAATACAGGCTAAATCAACCGAATTTTGTTGCCTAACTTCCAAAAGGAAAAGGTGATGACTAGAGGTTGGTGTATACATCATTTATAAACATCTTGTTACCTTCCATGAAATATTTCCAAAGTACATGAACTCAATATTTCCCATCATCTTTATTTGCTACTTACTCTAAGAATTGGTTTGGAACATAAATTCTATGAGAGATAGGTAAAAACAAAGTTAAATTCAATACGATCAATTCCAGTACTACCAGAATAACTTATTAATAAGTTAAAAATATTGAGGTCAAAAAATAAATAAAAATGAGAAGTATTGACCTCTTATAAAAAATTAATAAATAAAATTTGTAAAGTTTGCTTCTTTGGCGTATTAAGTTATAATAAATTCTATTTGAACATTTGATAATTATAAGGAAATTAAATATGGAGTATTTATTTCCTATGCTTTTTTTTTTATGTAAAATAGATATAAAAAAATGTTTAAGTTTTCCTTTCCATTAATTTATGTTTACAAATGCTTTCTCATTATATTCTTTCATTTGTAAGTCTTGATTCCCAATACAGGCTAAATCAACCGAATTTTGTTGCCTAACTTCCAAAAGGAAAAGGTGATGACTAGAGGTTGGTGTATACATCATTTATAAACATCTTGTTACCTTCCAAGAAATATTTCCAAAGTACATGAACTCAATATTTCCCATCATCTTTATTTGCTTCTTACTCTAAGAATTGGTTTGGAACCTAAATTCTATGAGAGATAGGTAAAAACAAAGTTAAATTCAATACGATCAATTCCAGTACTACCAAAATAACTTATTAATAAGTTAAAAATATTGATGTCAAAAAATAAATAAAAATGAGAAGTATTGACCTCTTATAAAAAATTAATAAATAAAATTTGTAAAGTTTGCTTCTTTGGCGTATTAAGTTATAATAAATTCTATTTGAACATTTGATAATCATAAGGAAATTAAATATGGAGTATTTATTTCCTATGCTTTTTTTTTGTAAAATAGATATAAAAAAATGTTTAAGTTTTCCTTTCCATTAATTTATATTTACAAATGCTTTCTCATTATATTCTTTCATTTGTAACTCTTGATTCCCAATACAGGCTAAATCAATCGAATTTTGTTGCCTAACTTCCAAAAGGAAAAGGTGATGACTAGAGGTTGGTGTATACATCATTTATAAACATCTTGTTACCTTCCAAGAAATATTTCCAAAGTACATGAACTCAATATTTCCCATCATCTTTATTTGCTTCTTACTCTAAGAATTGGTTTGGAACCTAAATTCTATGAGAGATAGGTAAAAACAAAGTTCAATTCAATACGATCAATTCCAGTACTACCAGAATAACTTATTAATAAGTTAAAAATATTGAGGTCAAAAAATAAATAAAAATGAGAAGTATTGACCTCTTATAAAAAATTAATAAATAAAATTTGTAAAGTTTGCTTCTTTGGCGTATTAAGTTATAATAAATTCTATTTGAACATTTGATAATTATAAGGAAATTAAATATGGAGTATTTATTTCCTATGCTTTTTTTGTAAAATAGATATAAAAAATGTTTAAGTTTTCCTTTCCATTAATTTATGTTTACAAATGCTTTCTCATTATATTCTTTCATTTGTAAGTCTTGATTCCCAATACAGGCTAAATCATCCGAATTTTGTTGCCTAACTTCCAAAAGGAAATGGTGATGACTAGAGGTTGGTGTATACATCATTTATAAACATCTTGTTACCTTCCAAGAAATATTTCCAAAGTACATGAACTCAATATTTCCCATCATCTTTATTTGCTTCTTACTCTAAGAATTGGTTTGGAACCTAAATTCTATGAAAGATTGGTAAAAACAAAGTTAAATTCAATACGATCAATTCCAGTACTACCAGAATAACTTATTAATAAGTTAAAAATATTGAGGTCAAAAAATAAATAAAAATGAGAAGTATTGACCTCTTATAAAAAATTAATAAATAAAATTTGTAAAGTTTGCTTCTTTGGCGTATTAAGTTATAATAAAATCTATTTGATCATTTGATAATTATAAGGAAATAACATTTGGAGTATTTATTTCCCGTGCTTTTTTTTTGTAAAATAGATATAAAAAAATGTTTAAGTTTTCCTTTCCATTAATTTATGTTTACAAATGCTTTCTCATTATATTCTTTCATTTGTAAGTCTTGATTCCCAGTACAGGCTAAATCATCCGAATTTTGTTGCCTAACTTCCAAAAGGAAAAGGTGATGACTAGAGGTTGGTGTATACATCATTTATAAACATCTTGTTACCTTCCAAGAAATATTTCCAAAGTACATGAACTCAATATTTCCCATCATCTTTATTTGCTTCTTACTCTAAGAATTGGTTTGGAACCTAAATTCTATGAGAGATAGGTAAAAACAAAGTTAAATTCAATACGATCAATTCCAGTACTTCCAGAATAACTTATTAATAAGTTAAAAATATTGAGGTCAAAAAATAAATAAAAATGAGAAGTATTGACCTCTTATAAAAAATTAATAAATAAAATTTATAAAGTTTGCTTCTTTGGCGTATTAAGTTATAATAAATTCTATTTGAACATTTGATAATTATAAGGAAATTAAATATGGAGTATTTATTTCCTATGCTTTTTTTGTAAAATAGATATAAAAAAATGTTTAAGTTTTCCTTTCCATTAATTTATGTTTACTAATGCTTTCTCATTATATTCTTTCATTTGTAACTCTTGATTCCCAATACAGGCTAAATCAACCGAATTTTGTTGCCTAACTTCCAAAAGGAAAAGGTGATGACTAGAGGTTGGTGTATACATCATTTATAAACATCTTGTTACCTTCCAAGAAATATTTTCGAAGTGCATGAACTCAATATTTCCCATCATCTTTATTTGCTTCTTACTCAAAGAATTGGTTTGGAAGCTAAATTCTATGAAAGATTGGTAAAAACAAAGTTAAATTCAATACGATCAATTCCAGTACTACCAGAATAACTTATTAATAAGTTAAAAATATTGAGGTCAAAAAATAAATAAAAATGAGAAGTATTGACCTCTTATAAAAAATTAATAAATAAAATTTGTAAAGTTTGCTTCTTTGGCGTATTAAGTTATAATAAAATCTATTTGATCATTTGATAATTATAAGGAAATAACATTTGGAGTATTTATTTCCCGTGCTTTTTTTTGTTAAATAGATATAAAAAAATGTTTAAGTTTTCCTTTCCATTAATTTATGTTTACAAATGCTTTCTCATTATATTCTTTCATTTGTAAGTCTTGATTCCCAATACAGGCTAAATCATCCGAATTTTGTTGCCTAACTTCCAAAAGGAAATGGTGATGACTAGAGGTTGGTGTATACATCATTTATAAACATCTTGTTACCTTCCAAGAAATATTTCCAAAGTACATGAACTCAATATTTCCCATCATCTTTATTTGCTTCTTACTCTAAGAATTGGTTTGGAACCTAAATTCTATGAGAGATAGGTAAAAACAAAGTTCAATTCAATACGATCAATTCTAGTACTACCAGAATAACTTATTAATAAGTTAAAAATATTGATGTCAAAAAATAAATAAAAATGAGAAGTATTGACCTCTTATAAAAAATTAATAAATAAAATTTGTAAAGTTTGATTGTTTGGCGTATAAAGTTATAATAAATTCTATTTGAACATTTGATAATTATAAGGAAATTAAATATGGAGTATTTATTTCCTATGCTTTTTTGTAAAATAGATATAAAAAAATGTTTAAGTTTTCCTTTCCATTAATTTATGTTTACTAATGCTTTCTCATTATATTCTTTCATTTGTAAGTCTTGATTCCCAATACAGGCTAAATCAACCGAATTTTGTTGCCTAACTTCCAAAAGGAAAAGGTGATGACTAGAGGTTGGTGTATACATCATTTATAAACATCTTGTTACCTTCCAAGAAATATTTCCAAAGTACATGAACTCAATATTTCCCATCATCTTTATTTGCTTCTTACTCTAAGAATTGGTTTGGAACCTAAATTCTATGAGAGATAGGTAAAAACAAAGTTAAATTCAATACGATCAATTCCAGTACTACCAGAATAACTTATTAATAAGTTAAAAATATTGATGTCAAAAAATAAATAAAAATGAGAAGTATTGAACTCTTATAAAAAATTAATAAATAAAATTTCTAAAGTTTGATTGTTTGGCGTGTAAAGTTATAATAAATTCTATTTGAACATTTGATAATTATAAGGAAATTAAATATGGAGTATTTATTTCCTATGCTTTTTTTTTATGTAAAATAGATATAAAAAAATGTTTAAGTTTTCCTTTCCATTAATTTATGTTTACAAATGCTTTCTCATTATATTCTTTCATTTGTAAGTCTTGATTCCCAATACAGGCTAAATCAACCGAATTTTGTTGCCTAACTTCCAAAAGGAAAAGGTGATGACTAGAGGTTGGTGTATACATCATTTATAAACATCTTGTTACCTTCCAAGAAATATTTCCAAAGTACATGAACTCAATATTTCCCATCATCTTTATTTGCTTCTTACTCTAAGAATTGGTTTGGAACCTAAATTCTATGAGAGATAGGTAAAAACAAAGTTAAATTCAATACGATCAATTCCAGTACTACCAGAATAACTTATTAATAAGTTAAAAATATTGAGGTCAAAAAATAAATAAAAATGAGAAGTATTGACCTCTTATAAAAAATTAATAAATAAAATTTGTAAAGTTTGCTTCTTTGGCGTATTAAGTTATAATAAATTCTATTTGAACATTTGATAATTATAAGGAAATTAAATATGGAGTATTTATTTCCTATGCTTTTTTTGTTAAATAGATATAAAAAAATGTTTAAGTTTTCCTTTCCATTAATTTATGTTTACAAATGCTTTCTCATTATATTCTTTCATTTATAAGTCTTGATTCCCAATACAGGCTAAATCATCCGAATTTTGTTGCCTAACTTCCAAAAGGAAAAGGTGATGACTAGAGGTTGGTGTATACATCATTTATAAACATCTTGTTACCTTCCAAGAAATATTTCCAAAGTACATGAACTCAATATTTCCCATCATCTTTATTTGCTTCTTACTCTAAGAATTGGTTTGGAACCTAAATTCTATGAGAGATAGGTAAAAACAAAGTTAAATTCAATACGATCAATTCATATACTACTTGAATAACTTATTAATAAGTTAAAAATATTGATGTCAAATAATAAATAAAAATGAGAAGTATTGACCTCTTATAAAAAATTAATAAATAAAATTTGATTGTTTGGCGTATTAAGTTATAATAAATTCTATTTAGACATTTGATAATTATAACCAAATAAAAATTGGAGTATTTATTTCCTATGCTTTTTGTTGAAAAATAGATATAAAAAATGTTTAAGTTTTCTTGTCCATTAATTTATGTTTACAAATGCTTTCTCATTATATTCTTTCATTTGTAAGTCTTGATTCCCAGTACAGGCTAAATCAACCGAATTATGTTGCCTAAATTCAAAAAGGAAAAGGTGATGACTAGAGGTAGTTGTATACATCATTTATAAACATCTTGTTACCTTCCAAGAAATATTTCCAAAGTACATGAACTCAATATTTCCCATCATCTTTATTTGCTTCTTACTCTAAGAATTGGTTTGGAACCTAAATTCTATGAGAGATAGGTAAAAACAAAGTTAAATTCAATACGATCAATTCCAGTACTACCAAAATAACTTATTAATAAGTTAAAAATATTGATGTCAAAAAATAAATAAAAATGAGAAGTATTGACCTCTTATAAAAAATTAATAAATAAAATTTGTAAAGTTTGCTTCTTTGGCGTATTAAGTTATAATAAATTCTATTTGAACATTTGATAATTATAAGGAAATAATATTTGGAGTATTTATTTCCCGTGCTTTTTTTTGTAAAATAGATATAAAAATATGTTTAAGTTTTCCTTTCCATTAATTTATATTTACAAATGCTTTCTCATTATATTCTTTCATTTGTAAGTCTTGATTCCCAGTACAAGCTAAATCATCCGAATTTTGTTGCCTAACTTCCGGAAGGAAAAGGTGATGACTAGAGGTTGGTGTATACATCATTTATAAACATCTTGTTACCTTCCAAGAAATATTTCCAAAGTACATGAACTCAATATTTCCCATCATCTTTATTTGCTTCTTACTCTAAGAATTGGTTTGGAACCTAAATTCTATGAGAGATAGGTAAAAACAAAGTTCAATTCAATACGATCAATTCCAGTATTACCAGAATAACTTATTAATAAGTTAAAAATATTGATGTCAAAAAATAAATAAAAATGAGAAGTATTGACCTCTTATAAAAAATTAATAAATAAAATTTGTAAAGTTTGATTTGTTGGCGTGTAAAGTTATAATAAATTCTATTTGAACATTTGATAATTATAAGGAAATTAAATATGGAGTATTTATTTCCTATGCTTTTTTTGTAAAATAGATATAAAAAAATGTTTAAGTTTTCCTTTCCATTAATTTATGTTTACTAATGCTTTCTCATTATATTCTTTCATTTGTAAGTCTTGATTCCCAATACAGGCTAAATCAACCGAATTTTGTTGCCTAACTTCCAAAAGGAAAAGGTGATGACTAGAGGTTGGTGTATACATCATTTATAAACATCTTGTTACCTTCCAAGAAATATTTCCAAAGTACATGAACTCAATATTTCCCATCATCTTTATTTGCTTCTTACTCTAAGAATTGGTTTGGAACCTAAATTCTATGAGAGATAGGTAAAAACAAAGTTAAATTCAATACGATCAATTCCAGTACTACCAGAATAACTTATTAATAAGTTAAAAATATTGATGTCAAAAAATAAATAAAAATGAGAAGTATTGACCTCTTATAAAAAATTAATAAATAAAATTTCTAAAGTTTGATTTTTTGGCGTGTAAAGTTATAATAAATTCTATTTGAACATTTGATAATTATAAGGAAATTAAATATGGAGTATTTATTTCCTATGCTTTTTTTTTTTGTAAAATAGATATAAAAAAATGTTTAAGTTTTCCTTTCCATTAATTTATGTTTACTAATGCTTTCTCATTATATTCTTTCATTTGTAAGTCTTGATTCCCAATACAGGCTAAATCAACCGAATTTTGTTGCCTAACTTCCAAAAGGAAAAGGTGATGACTAGAGGTTGGTGTATACATCATTTATAAACATCTTGTTACCTTCCAAGAAATATTTCCAAAGTACATGAACTCAATATTTCCCATCATCTTTATTTGCTTCTTACTCTAAGAATTGGTTTGGAACCTAAATTCTATGAGAGATAGGTAAAAACAAAGTTAAATTCAATACGATCAATTCCAATACTATCAGAATAACTTATTAATAACTTAAAAATATTGATGTCAAATAACAAATAAAAATGAGAAGTATTGACCTCTTATAAAAAATTAATAAATAAAATTTGTAAATTTTGATTGTTTGGCGTATTAAGTTATAATAAATTCTATTTAAACATTTGATAATTATAAGGAAATAAAATTTGGAGTATTTATTTCCTATGCTTTTTTTTGTAAAATAGATATAAAAAAATGTTTAAGTTTTCCTTTCCATTAATTTATGTTTACTAATGCTTTCTCATTATATTCTTTCATTTGTAAGTCTTGATTCCCAATACAGGCTAAATCAACCGAATTTTGTTGCCTAACTTCCAAAAGGAAAAGGTGATGACTAGAGGTTGGTGTATACATCATTTATAAACATCTTGTTACCTTCCAAGAAATATTTCCAAAGTACATGAACTCAATATTTCCCATCATCATTATTTGCTTCTTACTCTAAGAATTGGTTTGGAACCTAAATTCTATGGGAGATAGGTAAAAACAAAGTTAAATTCATAACGATCAATTCCAGTACTACCGGAATAACTAATTAATAAGTGAAAAATATTGATGTCAAAAAATAAATAAAAATGAGAAGTATTGACCTCTTATAAAAATTTAATAAATAAAATTTGTAAAGTTTGCTCGTTTGGCGTAATAAGTTATAATAAATTCTATTTGAACATTTGATAATTATAAGGAAATAATATTTGGAGTATTTATTTCCAGTTCTTTTTTTTTTTTGTAAAATAGATATAAAAAAATGTTTAAGTTTTCCTTTCCATTAATTTATGTTTACAAATGCTTTCTCATTATATTCTTTCATTTGTAAGTCTTGATTCCCAATACAGGCTAAATCAACCGAATTTTGTTGCCTAACTTCCAAAAGGAAAAGGTGATGACTAGAGGTTGGTGTATACATCATTTATAAACATCTTGTTACCTTCCAAGAAATATTTCCAAAGTACATGAACTCAATATTTCCCATCATCTTTATTTGCTTCTTACTCTAAGAATTGGTTTGGAACCTAAATTCTATGAGAGATAGGTAAAAACAAAGTTAAATTCAATACGATCAATTCCAGTACTTCCAGAATAACTTATTAATAAGTTAAAAATATTGAGGTCAAAAAATAAATAAAAATGAGAAGTATTGACCTCTTATAAAAAATTAATAAATAAAATTTGTAAAGTTTGCTTCTTTGGCGTATTAAGTTATAATAAAATCTATTTGATCATTTGATAATTATAAGGAAATAACATTTGGAGTATTTATTTCCCGTGCTTTTTTTTTGTAAAATAGATATAAAAAAATGTTTAAGTTTTCCTTTCCATTAATTTATGTTTACAAATGCTTTCTCATTATATTCTTTCATTTGTAAGTCTTGATTCCCAGTACAGGCTAAATCATCCGAATTTTGTTGCCTAACTTCCAAAAGGAAAAGGTGATGACTAGAGGTTGGTGTATACATCATTTATAAACATCTTGTTACCTTCCAAGAAATATTTCCAAAGTACATGAACTCAATATTTCCCATCATCTTTATTTGCTTCTTACTCTAAGAATTGGTTCGGAACAAAAATTCTATGGGAGATAGGTAAAAACAAAGTTCAATTCAATACGATCAATTCCAGTACTACCAGAATAACTTATTAATAAGTTAAAAATATTGATGTCAAAAAATAAATAAAAATGAGAAATATTGAACTCTAATAAATAAAATTTCTAAAGTTTGATTGTTTGGCGTGTAAAGTTATAATAAATTCTATTTGAACATTTGATAATTATAAGGAAATTAAATATGGAGTATTTATTTCCTATGCTTTTTTTTTGTAAAATAGATATAAAAAAATGTTTAAGTTTTCCTTTCCATTAATTTATGTTTACTAATGCTTTCTCATTATATTCTTTCATTTGTAAGTCTTGATTCCCAATACAGGCTAAATCATCCGAATTTTGTTGCCTAACTTCCAAAAGGAAAAGGTGATGACTAGAGGTTGGTGTATACATCATTTATAAACATCTTGTTACCTTCCAAGAAATATTTCCAAAGTACATGAACTCAATATTTCCCATCATCTTTATTTGCTTCTTACTCTAAGAATTGGTTTGGAACCTAAATTCTATGAGAGATAGGTAAAAACAAAGTTAAATTCAATACGATCAATTCCAGTACTACGAGAATAACTTATTAATAAGTTAAAAATATAGATATCAAAAAATAAATAAAAATGAGAAGTATTGACCTCTTATAAAAAATTAATAAATAAAATTTGTAAAGTTTGCTTCTTTGGCGTGTAAAGTTATAATAAATTCTATTTGATCATTTGATAATTATAAGGAAATAACATTTGGAGTATTTATTTCCCATGCTTTTTTTTGTAAAATAGATATAAAAAAATGTTTAAGTTTTCCTTTCCATTAGTTTATGTTTACAAATGCTTTCTCATTATATTCTTTCATTTGTAAGTCTTGATTCCCAGTACAGGCTAAATCATCCGAATTTTGTTGCCTAACTTCCAAAAGGAAAAGGTGATGACTAGAGGTTGGTGTATACATCATTTATAAACATCTTGTTACCTTCCAAGAAATATTTCCAAAGTACATGAACTCAATATTTCCCATCATCTTTATTTGCTTCTTACTCAAAGAATTGGTTTGGAAGCTAAATTCTATGAAAGATTGGTAAAAACAAAGTTAAATTCAATACGATCAATTCCAGTACTACCAGAATAACTTATTAATAAGTTAAAAATATTGAGGTCAAAAAATAAATAAAAATGAGAAGTATTGACCTCTTATGAAAAATTAATAAATAAAATTTATAAAGTTTGCTTCTTTGGCGTATTAAGTTATAATAAGTCTATTTGAACATTTGATAATTATAAGGAAATTAAATATGGAGTATTTATTTCCTATGCTTTTTTTGTAAAATGGATATAAAAAAATGTTTAAGTTTTCCTTTCCATTAATTTATGTTTACTAATGCTTTCTCATTATATTCTTTCATTTGTAACTCTTGATTCCCAATACAGGCTAAATCAACCGAATTTTGTTGCCTAACTTCCAAAAGGAAAAGGTGATGACTAGAGGTTGGTGTATACATCATTTATAAACATCTTGTTACCTTCCAAGAAATATTTCCAAAGTGCATGAACTCAATATTTCCCATCATCTTTATTTGCTTCTTACTCTAAGAATTGGTTTGGAACCTAAATTCTATGAGAGATAGGTAAAAACAAAGTTAAATTCAATACGATCAATTCCAAGATTACTACTAATAACTTATTAATAAGTTAAAAATATTGAGGTCAAAAAATAAATAAAAATGAGAAGTATTGACCTCTTATAAAAAATTAATAAATAAAATTTATAAAGTTTTCTTCTTTGGCGTATTAAGTTATAATAAATTCTATTTGAACATTTGATAATTATAAGGAAATAACATTTGGAGTATTTATTTCCTATGCTTTTTTTGTAAAATAGATATAAAAAAATGTTTAAGTTTTCCTTTCCATTAATTTATGTTTACTAATGCTTTCTCATTATATTCTTTCATTTGTAAGTCTTGATTCCCAATACAGGCTAAATCAACCGAATTTTGTTGCCTAACTTCCAAAAGGAAAAGGTGATGACTAGAGGTTGGTGTATACATCATTTATAAACATCTTGTTACCTTCCAAGAAATATTTCCAAAGTACATGAACTCAATATTTCCCATCATCTTTATTTGCTTCTTACTCTAAGAATTGGTTTGGAACCTAAATTCTATGAGAGATAGGTAAAAACAAAGTTCAATTCAATACGATCAATTCCAGTACTACCAGAATAACTTATTAATAAGTTAAAAATATTGATGTCAAAAAATAAATAAAAATGAGAAATATTGAACTCTTATAAATAAAATTTCTAAAGTTTGATTGTTTGGCGTGTAAAGTTATAATAAATTCTATTTGAACATTTGATAATTATAAGGAAATTAAATATGGAGTATTTATTTCCTATGCATTTTTTTTAAAATAGATATAAAAAAATGTTTAAGTTTTCCTTTCCATTAATTTATGTTTACAAATGCTTTCTCATTATATTCTTTCATTTGTAAGTCTTGATTCCCAATACAGGCTAAATCAACCGAATTTTGTTGCCTAACTTCCAAAAGGAAAAGGTGATGACTAGAGGTTGGTGTATACATCATTTATAAACATCTTGTTACCTTCCAAGAAATATTTCCAAAGTACATGAACTCAATATTTCCCATCATCTTTATTTGCTTCTTACTCTAAGAATTGGTTTGGAACCTAAATTCTATGAGAGATAGGTAAAAACAAAGTTAAATTCAATACGATCAATTCCAGTACTACCAAAATAACTTATTAATAAGTTAAAAATATTGATGTCAAAAAATAAATAAAAATGAGAAGTATTGACCTCTTATAAAAAATTAATAAATAAAATTTGTAAAGTTTGCTTCTTTGGCGTATTAAGTTATAATAAATTCTATTTGAACATTTGATAATTATAAGGAAATTAAATATGGAGTATTTATTTCCTATGCTTTTTTTTGTAAAATAGATATAAAAAATGTTTAAGTTTTCCTTTCCATTAATTTATGTTTACTAATGCTTTCTCATTATATTCTTTCATTTGTAACTCTTGATTCCCAATACAGGCTAAATCAACCGAATTTTGTTGCCTAACTTCCAAAAGGAAAAGGTGATGACTAGAGGTTGGTGTATACATCATTTATAAACATCTTGTTACCTTCCAAGAAATATTTCCGAAGTGCATGAACTCAATATTTCCCATCATACTTATTTGCTTCTTACTCTAATAATTGGTTTGGAACCTAAATTCTATGAAAGATTGGTAAAAACAAAGTTAAATTCAATACGATCAATTCCAGTACTACCAGAATAACATATTAATAAGTTAAAAATATTGAGTTCAAAAAATAAATAAAAATGAGAAGTATTGACCTCTTACAAAAAATTAATAAATAAAATTTGTAAAGTTTGATTCTTTGGCGTATTAAGTTATAATAAAATCTATTTGATCATTTGATAATTATAAGGAAATAACATTTGGAGTATTTATTTCCTGTGCTATTTTTTGTTAAATAGATATAAAAAAATGTTTAAGTTTTCCTTTCCATTAATTTATGTTTAAAAATGCTTTCTCATTATATTCTTTCATTTGTAAGTCTTGATTCCCAATACAGGCTAAATCAACCGAATTTTGTTGCCTAACTTCCAAAAGGAAAAGGTGATGACTAGAGGTTGGTGTATACATCATTTATAAACATCTTGTTACCTTCCAAGAAATATTTCCAAAGTACATGAACTCAATATTTCCCATCATCTTTATTTGCTTCTTACTCTAAGAATTGGTTTGGAACCTAAATTCTATGAGAGATAGGTAAAAACAAAGTTCAATTCAATACGATCAATTCCAGTACTACCAGAATAACTTATTAATAAGTTAAAAATATTGATGTCAAAAAATAAATAAAAATGAGAAATATTGAACTCTTATAAATAAAATTTCTAAAGTTTGATTGTTTGGCGTGTAAAGTTATAATAAATTCTATTTGAACATTTGATAATTATAAGGAAATTAAATATGGAGTATTTATTTCCTATGCTTTTTTTTTTGTAAAATAGATATAAAAAAATGTTTAAGTTTTCCTTTCCATTAATTTATGTTTACTAATGCTTTCTCATTATATTCTTTCATTTGTAACACTTGATTCCCAATACAGGCTAAATCAACCGAATTTTGTTGCCTAACTTCCAAAAGGAAAAGGTGATGACTAGAGGTTGGTGTATACATCATTTATAAACATCTTGTTACCTTCCAAGAAATATTTTCGAAGTGCATGAACTCAATATTTCCCATCATCTTTATTTGCTTCTTACTCTAAGAATTTGTTTGGAACCTAAATTCTATGAGAGATAGGTAAAAATAAAGTTCAATACAATACGATCAATTCCAGTACTACCTGAATAACTTATTAATAAGTTAAAAATATAGATATCAAAAAATAAATAAAAATGAGAAGTATTGACCTCTTATAAAAAATTAATAAATAAAATTTGTAAAGTTTGCTTCTTTGGCGTATTAAGTTATAATAAATTCTATTTAAACATTTGATAATTATAAGGAAATAATATATTGAGTATTTATTTCCCTTGCTTTTTTTTTGTAAAATAGATATAAAAAAATGTTTAAGTTTTCCTTTCCATTAATTTATGTTTACTAATGCTTTCTCATTATATTCTTTCATTTGTAAGTCTTGATTCCCAATACAGGCTAAATCAACCGAATTTTTTTGCCTAACTTCCAAAAGGAAAAGGTGATGACTAGAGGTTGGTGTATACATCATTTATAAACATCTTGTTACCTTCCAAGAAATATTTCCGAAGTGCATGAACTCCATATTTCCCATCATCTTTATTTGCTTCTTACTCTAAGAATTGGTTTGGAAGCTAAATTCAATTGGAGATAGGTAAAAACAAAGTTAAATTCAATACGATCAATTCCAGTACTACCAGAATAACTTATTAATAAGTTAAAAATATTGATGTACCAAAAATAAATAAAAATTAGAAGTATTGACCTCTTATAAAAAATTAATAAATAAAATTTGTAAAGTTTGTTCGTTTGGCGTATTAAGTTATAATAAATTCTATTTAAACATTTGATAATTATAAGGAAATAATATTTGGAGTATTTATTTCCCGTGCTTTTTTTTGTAAAATAGATATAAAAAAATGTTTAAGTTTTCCTTTCCATTAATTTATGTTTACTAATGCTTTCTCATTATATTCTTTCATTTGTAAGTCTTGATTCCCAATACAGGCTAAATCAACCGAATTTTGTTGCCTAACTTCCAAAAGGAAAAGGTGATGACTAGAGGTTGGTGTATACATCATTTATAAAATTCTTGTTACCGTCCAAGAAATATTTCCATAGTGCATGAACTCAATATTTCACATCATCTTTATTTGCTTCTTACTCTAAGAATTGGTTTGGAACCTAAATTCTATGAGAGATACGTAAAAACAAAGTTCAATTCAATACGATCATTTCCAATACTACCAGAATAACTTATTAATAAGTTAAAAATATTTATGTCAAAAAATAAATAAAAATGAGAAGCATTGAACTCTTATAAAAAAATTAATAAATAAAATTTGTAAAGTTTGCTTGTTTGGCGTACTAAGTTATAATAAATTCCATTTGAACATTTGATAATTATAAGGAAATAAAATTTGGAGTATTTATTTCCCGTGCTTTTTTTTTAAAATAGATATAAAAAAATGTTTAAGTTTTCTTGTCCATTATTTTATCTTGACTAATGCTTTCTCATTATATTCTTTCATTTGTAAGTCTTCATTCCCAGTACAGGCATAATCAACCGAATTTTGTTGCCTAATTTCCAAAAGGAAAAGGTGATGACTAGAGGTTGGTGTATACATCATTTATAAACATCTTGTTACCTTCCAAGAAATATTTCCAAAGTGCATGAACTCAATATTTCCCATCATCTTTATTTGCTTCTTACTCTAAGAATTGGTTTGGAAGCTAAATTCTATGAGAGATAGGTAAAAACAAAGTTAAATTCAATACGATCAATTGCAATACTACCAAAATAACTTATTAATAAGTTAAAAATATTGATGTCAAAAAATAAATAAAAATGAGAAGTATTGACCTCTTATAAAAAATTAATAAATAAAATTTGTAAAGTTTGCTCGTTTGGCGTATTAAGTTATAATAAATTCTATTTAAACATTTGATAATTATAAGGAAATAATATTTGGAGTATTTATTTCCCGTGCTCTTTTTTGTAAAATAGATATAAAAAATGTTTAAGTTTTCTTGTCCATTAATTTATGTTTACTAATGCTTTGTCATTATATTCTTTCATTTGTGAGTGTTGATTGCCAATACAGGCTAACTCAACCGAATTTTGTTGCCTAACTTCCAAAAGGAAAAGGTGATGACTAGAGGTTGGTGTATACATCATTTATAAACATCTTGTTACCTTCCAAGAAATATTTCCAAAGTACATGAACTCAATATTTCCCATCATCTTTATTTGCTTCTTACTCTAAGAATTGGTTTGGAACCTAAATTCTATGAGAGATAGGTAAAAACAAAGTTCAATTCAATACGATCAATTCCAGTACTACCGGAATAACTTATTAATAAGTTAAAAATATTGATGTCAAAAAATAAATAAAAATGAGAAGTATTGACCTCTTATAAAAAATTAATAAATAAAATTTGTAAAGTTTGCTTGTTTGGCGTTTTAAGTTATAATAAATTCTATTTGAACATTTGATAATTATAAGGAAATAAAATTTGGAGTATTTATTTCCCATGCTTTTTTTGTAAAATAGATATAAAAAAATGTTTAAGTTTTCCTTTCCATTAATTTATGTTTACTAATGCTTTCTCATTATATTCTTTCATTTGTAAGTCTTGATTCCCAATACAGGCTAAATCAACCGAATTTTGTTGCCTAACTTCCAAAAGGAAAAGGTGATGACTAGAGGTTGGTGTATACATCATTTATAAACATCTTGTTACCTTCCAAGAAATATTTCCAAAGTACATGAACTCAATATTTCCCATCATCTTTATTTGCTTCTTACTCTAAGAATTGGTTTGGAACCTAAATTCTATGAGAGATAGGTAAAAACAAAGTTAAATTCAATACGATCAATTCCAGTACTACCAGAATAACTTATTAATAAGTTAAAAATATTGATGTCAAAAAATAAATAAAAATGAGAAGTATTGACCTCTTATAAAAAATTAATAAATAAAATTTGTAAAGTTTGATTGTTTGGCGTATTAAGTTATAATAAATTCTATTTGAACATTTGATAATTATAAGGAAATAAAATTTGGAGTATTTATTTCCTATGCTTTTTTTGTAAAATAGATATAAAAAAATGTTTAAGTTTTCCTTTCCATTAATTTATGTTTACTAATGCTTTCTCATTATGTTCTTTCATTTGTAAGTCTTGATTCCCAATACATGCTAAATCATCCGAATTTTGTTGCCTAACTTCCAAAAGGAAAAGGTGATGACTAGAGGTTGGTGTATACATCATTTATAAACATCTTGTTACCTTCCAAGAAATATTTCCAAAGTACATGAACTCAATATTTCCCATCATCTTTATTTGCTTCTTACTCTAAGAATTGGTTTGGAACCTAAATTCTATGAGAGATAGGTAAAAACAAAGTTAAATTCAATACGATCAATTCCAAGATTACTTAATAACTTATTAATAAGTTAAAAATATTGATGTCAAAAAATAAATAAAAATGAGAAGTATTGACCTCTTATAAAAAATTAATAAATAAAATTTGTAAAGTTTGCTTGTTTGGCGTATTAAGTTATAATAAATTCTATTTAAACATTTGATAATTATAAGGAAATAAAATTTGGAGTATTTATTTCCCGTGCTTTTTTTTAAAATAGATATAAAACAAATTTTAATTTTTCTTGTCCATTAATTTATGTTTACTAATGCTATCTCATTATATTCTTTCATTTGTAAGTCTTGATTACCAATACAGGCTAAATCAACCGAATTTTTTTGCCTAACTTCCAAAAGGAAAAGGTGATGACTAGAGGTTGGTGTATACATCATTTATAAACATCTTGTTACCTTCCAAGAAATATTTCCGAAGTGCATGAACTCCATATTTCCCATCATCTTTATTTGCTTCTTACTCTAAGAATTGGTTTGGAAGCTAAATTCAATTAGAGATAGGTAAAAACAAAGTTAAATTCAATACGATCAATTCCAGTACTACCAGAATAACTTATTAATAAGTTAAAAATATTGATGTCAAAAAATAAATAAAAATGAGAAGTATTGACCTCTTATAAAAAATTAATAAATAAAATTTGTAAAGTTTGCTTGTTTGGCGTATTAAGTTATAATAAATTCTATTTAAACATTTGATAATTATAAGGAAATAATATTTGGAGTATTTATTTCCCGTGCTTTTTTTTGTAAAATAGATATAAAAAATGTTTAAGTTTTCCTTTCCATTAATTTATGTTTACTAATGCTTTCTCATTATATTCTTTCATTTGTAAGTCTTGATTCCCCGTACATGCTAAATCAACTGAATTTTGTTGCCTAACTTCCAAAAGGAAAAGGTGATGACTAGAGGTTGGTGTATACATCATTTATAAACATCTTGTTACCTTCCAAGAAATATTTCCAAAGTGCATGAACTCAATATTTCCCATCATCTTTATTTGCTTCTTACTCTAAGAATTGGTTTGGAACCTAAATTCTATGAGAGATACGTAAAAACAAAGTTCAATTCAATACGATCAATTCCAATACTACCATAATAACTTATTAATAACTTAAAAATATTGATGTCAAAAAATAAATAAAAATGAGAAGTATTGACCTCTTATAAAAAATTAATAAATAAAATTTGTAAAGTTTGCTTGTTTGGCGTAATAAGTTATAACAAATTCTCTTTGAACATTTGATAATTATAAAGAAATAAAATTTAGAGTATTTATATCCCGTGCTTTTTTTTGTAAAATAGATATAAAAAAATGTTTAAGTTTTCCTTTCCATTAATTTATGTTTACTAACATTTTCTCATTATACTCTTTCATTTGTATGTCTTGATTCCCAATACAGACTAAATCAACCGAATTTTGTTGCCTAACTTCCAAAAGGAAAAGCTGATTACTAGAGGTTCGTGTATACATCATTTATAAAATTCTTGTTACCGTCCAAGAAATATTTCCATAGTGCATGAACTCAATATTTCCCATCATCTTTATTTGCTTCTTACTCTAAGAATTGGTTTGGAACCTAAATTCTATGAGAGATAGGTAAAAACAAAGTTAAATTCAATACGATCAATTCCAGTACTACCAGAATAACTTATTAATAAGTTAAAAATATTGATGTCAAAAAATAAATAAAAATGAGAAGTATTGACCTCTTATAAAAAATTAATAAATAAAATTTGTAAAGTTTGCTCGTTTGGCGTATTAAGTTATAATAAATTCTATTTAAACATTTGATAATTATAAGGAAATAATATTTTGAGTATTTATTTCCCTTGCTTTTTTTGTAAAATAGATATAAAAAAATGTTTAAGTTTTCTTGTCCATTAATTTATGTTTACTAATGCTTTCTCATTATATTCTTTCATTTGTAAGTCTTGATTCCCAATACAGGCTAAATCAACCGAATTTTGTTGCCTAACTTCCAAAAGGAAAAGGTGATGACTAGAGGTTGGTGTATACATCATTTATAAACATCTTGTTACCTTCCAAGAAATATTTCCGAAGTGCATGAACTCCATATTTCCCATCATCTTTATTTGCTTCTTACTCTAAGAATTGGTTTGGAACCTAAATTCTATGGGAGATAGGTAAAAACAAAGTTAAATTCAATACGATCAATTCCAGTACTACCAGAATAACTTATTAATAAGTTAAAAATATTGATGTCAAAAAATAAATAAAAATGAGAAGTATTGACCTCTTATAAAAAATTAATAAATAAAATTTGTAAAGTTTGCTCGTTTGGCGTATTAAGTTATAATAAATTCTATTTAAACATTTGATAATTATAAGGAAATAATATTTGGAGTATTTATTTCCCGTGCTTTTTTTTGTAAAATAGATATAAAAAAATGTTTAAGTTTTCCTTTCCATTAATTTATGTTTACTAATGCTTTCTCATTATATTCTTTCATTTGTAAGTCTTGATTCCCAGTACAGGCTAAATCAACCGAATTTTGTTGCCTAACTTCCAAAAGGAAAAGGTGATGACTAGAGGTTGGTGTATACATCATTTATAAACATCTTGTTACCTTCCAAGAAATATTTCCAAAGTACATGAACTCAATATTTCCCATCATCTTTATTTGCTTCTTACTCTAAGAATTGGTTTGGAACCTAAATTCTATGAGAGATAGGTAAAAACAAAGTTCAATTCAATACGATCAATTCCAATACTACCAGAATAACTTATTAAGAAGTTAAAAATATTGATGTCAAAAAATAAATAAAAATGAGAAGTATTGAACTCTTATAAAAAATTAATAAATAAAATTTGTAAAGTTTGATTGTTTGGCGTATTAAGTTATAATAAATTCTATTTAAACATTTGATAATTATAAGGAAATAAAATTTGGAGTATTTATTTCCCATGCTTTTTTTGTAAAATAGATATAAAAAATGTTTAAGTTTTCCTTTCCATTAATTTATGTTTACTAATGCTTTCTCATTATATTCTTTCATTTGTAAGTCTTGATTCCCAATACAGGCTAAATCAACCGAATTTTGTTGCCTAACTTCCAAAAGGAAAAGGTGATGACTAGAGGTTGGTGTATACATCATTTATAAACATCTTGTTACCTTCCAAGAAATATTTCCAAAGTGCATGAACTCAATATTTCCCATCATCTTTATTTGCTTCTTACTCTAAGAATTGGTTTGGAACCTAAATTCTATGAGAGATAGGTAAAAACAAAGTTAAATTCAATACGATCAATTCCAGTACTACCAGAATAACTTATTAATAAGTTAAAAATATTGATGTCAAAAAATAAATAAAAATGAGAAGTATTGACCTCTTATAAAAAATTAATAAATAAAATTTGTAAAGTTTGCTCGTTTGGCGTATTAAGTTATAATAAATTCTATTTAAACATTTGATAATTATAAGGAAATAATATTTGGAGTATTTATTTCCCGTGCTTTTTTTTGTAAAATAGATATAAAAAAATGTTTAAGTTTTCCTTTCCATTAATTTATGTTTACTAATGCTTTCTCATTATATTCTTTCATTTGTAAGTCTTGATTCCCAGTACAGGCTAAATCAACCGAATTTTGTTGCCTAACTTCCAAAAGGAAAAGGTGATGACTAGAGGTTGGTGTATACATCATTTATAAACATCTTGTTACCTTCCAAGAAATATTTCCAAAGTGCATGAACTCAATATTTCCCATCATCTTTATTTGCTTCTTACTCTAAGAATTGGTTTGGAACCTAAATTCTATGAGAGATAGGTAAAAACAAAGTTAAATTCAATACGATCAATTCCAGTACTACCAGAATAACTTATTAATAAGTTAAAAATATTGATGTCAAAAAATAAATAAAAATGAGAAGTATTGACCTCTTATAAAAAATTAATAAATAAAATTTGTAAAGTTTGCTTGTTTGGCGTATTAAGTTATAATAAATTCTATTTAAACATTTGATAATTATAAGGAAATAAAATTTGGAGTATTTATTTCCAATGCTTTTTTTTGTAAAATAGATATAAAAAATGTTTAAGTTTTCCTTTCCATTAATTTATGTTTACTAATGCTTTCTCATTATATTCTTTCATTTGTAAGTCTTGATTCCCAATACAGGCTAAATCAACCGAATTTTGTTGCCTAACTTCCAAAAGGAAAAGGTGATGACTAGAGGTTGGTGTATACATCATTTATAAACATCTTGTTACCTTCCAAGAAATATTTCCAAAGTGCATGAACTCAATATTTCCCATCATCTTTATTTGCTTCTTACTCTAAGAATTGGTTTGGAACCTAAATTCTATGAGAGATAGGTAAAAACAAAGGTAAATTCAATAGGATCAATACCATTACTACCAAAATAACTTATTAATAAGTTAAAAATATTGATGTCAAAAAATAAATAAAAATGAGAAGTATTGACCTCTTATAAAAAATTAATAAATAAAATTTGTAAAGTTTGCTTGTTTGGCGTATTAAGTTATAATAAATTCTATTTAAACATTTGATAATTATAAGGAAATAATATTTGGAGTATTTATTTCCCGTGCTTTTTTTTTGTAAAATAGATATAAAAAATATTTAAGTTTTCTTGTCCATTTATTTATGTTTACTAACGTTTTCTCATTATATTCTTTCATTCGTAAGTCTTTATTCCCAATACAGGCTAAATCAACCGAATTTTGTTGCCTAACTTCCAAAAGGAAAAGGTGATGACTAGAGGTTGGTGTATACATCATTTATAAACATCTTGTTACCTTCCAAGAAATATTTCCATGATGCAAGAACTGAATATTTCCCATCATCTTTATTTGCTTCTTACTCTAAGAATTGGTTTGGAACCTAAATTCTATGGGAGATAGGAAAAACAAAGTTAAATTCATAACGATCAATTCCAGTACTAATCGAATAA
Source organism: Hippophae gyantsensis (assembly GCA_030763125.1). Lineage (NCBI taxonomy): Eukaryota > Viridiplantae > Streptophyta > Magnoliopsida > Rosales > Elaeagnaceae > Hippophae > Hippophae gyantsensis. The sequence goes on from CM061032.1 coordinate 28,987,825, forward strand.
CTTATTAATAAGTTAAAAATATTGATGTCAAAAAATAAATAAAAATGAGAAGTATTGACCTCTTATAAAAAATTAATAAATAAAATTTGTAAAGTTTGCTCGTTTGGCGTATTAAGTTATAATAAATTCTATTTGAACATTTGATAATTATAAGGAAATAATATTTGGAGTATTTATTTCCAATGCTTTTTTTTGTAAAATAGATATAAAAAATGTTTAAGTTTTCCTTTCCATTAATTTATGTTTACTAATGCTTTCTCATTATATTGTTTCATTTGTAAGTCTTGATTCCCAATACAGACTAAATCAATCGAATTTTGTTGCCTAACTTCCAAAAGGAAAAGGTGATGACTAGAGGTTGGTGTATACATCATTTATAAACATCTTGTTACCTTCCAAGAAATATTTCCATGATGCAAGAACTCAATATTTCCCACCATCTTTATTTGCTTCTTACTCTAAGAATTGGTTTGGAACCTAAATTCTATGAGAGATAGGTAAAAACAAAGGTAAATTCAATAGGATCAATACCATTACTACCAAAATAACTTATTAATAAGTTAAAAATATTGATGTCAAAAAATAAATAAAAATGAGAAGTATTGACCTCTTATAAAAAATTAATAAATAAAATTTTTAAAGTTTGCTTGTTTGGCTTATTATGTTATAATAAATTCTATTTGAACATTTGATAATTATAAGGAAATAATATTTGGAGTATTTATTTCCAATGCTTTTTTTTGTAAAATAGATATAAAAAAATGTTTAAGTTTTCTTGTCCATTAATTTATGTTTACTAATGCTTTCTCATTATATTCTTTCATTTGTAAGTCTTCATTCCCAGTACAGGCTAAATCAACCGAATTTGGTTGCCTAACTTGCAAAAGGAAAAGGTGATGACTAGAGGTTGGTGTATACATCATTTATAAACATCTTGTTACCTTCCAAGAAATATTTCCAAAGTGCATGAACTCAATATTTCCCATCATCTTTATTTGCTTCTTACTCTAAGAATTGGTTTGGAACCTAAATTCTATGGGAGATAGGTAAAAACAAAGTTAAATTCATAACGATCAATTCCAGTACTAACATAATAACTTATTAATAAGTTAAAAATATTGATGTCAAAAAATAAATAAAAATGAGAAGTATTGACCTCTTATAAAAAATTAATAAATAAAATTTGTAAAGTTTGCTCGTTTGGCGTATTAAGTTATAATAAATTCTATTTAAACATTTGATAATTATAAGGAAATTAAATTTGGAGTATTTATTTCCAATGCTTTTTTTTTGTAAAATAGATATAAAAAAATGTTTAAGTTTTCCTTTCCATTAATTTATGTTTACTAACATTTTCTCATTATATTCTTTCATTTGTATGTGTTGATTCCCAATACATACTAAATCATCCGAATTTTGTTGCCTAACTTCCAAAAGGAAAAGCTGATTACTAGAGGTTCGTGTATACATCATTTATAAACATCTTGTTACCTTCCAAGAAATATTTCCAAAGTGCATGAACTCAATATTTCCCATCATCTTTATTTGCTTCTTACTCTAAGAATTGGTTTGGAACCTAAATTCTATGTGAGATAGGTAAAAACAAAGGTAAATTCAATACGATCAATTCCAAGATTACTTAATAACTTATTAATAAGTTAAAAATATTGATGTCAAAAAATAAATAAAAATGAGAAGTATTGACCTCTTATAAAAAATTAATAAATAAAATTTGTAAAGTTTGCTTGTTTGGCGTATTAAGTTATAATAAATTCTATTTAAACATTTGATAATTATAAGGAAATAATATTTGGAGTATTTATTTCCCATGCTTTTTTTAGTAAGATAGATATAAAAAAAAGTTTCAGTTTTCTTGTCCCTTAATTTATGTTTACTAATGCTTTCTCATTATATTCTTTCATTTGTAAATCTTGATTCCCAGTACATGCTAAATCAACCGAATTTTGTTGCCTAACTTCCAAAAGGAAAAGGTGATGACTAGAGGTTGGTGTATACATCATTTATAAACATCTTGTTACCTTCCAAGAAATATTTCCATAGTGCATGAACTCAATATTTCCCATCATCTTTATTTGCTTCTTACTCTAAGAATTGGTTTGGAACCTAAATTCTATGAGAGATACGTAAAAACAAAGTTCAATTCAATACGATCAATTCCAATACTACCAGAATAACTTATTAAGAAGTTAAAAATATTGATGTCAAAAAATAAATAAAAATGAGAAGTATTGACCTCTTATAAAAAATTAATAAATAAAATTTGTAAAGTTTGCTCGTTTGGCGTATTAAGTTATAATAAATTCTATTTAAACATTTGATAATTATAAGGAAATAATATTTGGAGTATTTATTTCCAATGCTTTTTTTTGTAAAATAGATATAAAAAAATGTTTAAGTTTTCCTTTCCATTAATTTATGTTTACTAATGCTTTCTCATTATATTTTTTCATTTGTAAGTCTTCATTCCCAATACAGGCGAAATCAACCGAATTTTGTTGCCCAACTTCCAAAAGGAAAAGGTGATTACTAGAGGTTGGTGTATACATCATTTATAAACATCTTGTTACCTTCCAAGAAATATTTCCATAGTGCATGAACTCAATATTTCCCATCATCATTATTTGCTTCTTACTCTAAGAATTGGTTTGGAACCTAAATTCTATGGGAGATAGGTAAAAACAAAGTTAAATTCAATACCATCAATTCCAGTACTACCATAATAACTTATTAATAAGTTAAAAATATTGATGTCAATAAATAAATAAAAATGAGAAGTATTGACCTGTTATAAAAAAATTAATAAATAAAATTTGTAAAGTTTGCTTGTTTGGCGTACTAAGTTATAATAAATTCTATTTGAACATTTGATAATTATCAGGAAATAATATTTGGAGTATTTATTTCCCGTGCTTTTTTTTGTAAAATAGATATAAAAAAATGTTTAAGTTTTCCGTTCCATTAATTTATGTTTACTAACGCCTTCTCATTATATTATTTCATTTGTATGTCTTGATTCCCAATACAGGCTAAATCAACCGAATTTTGTTGCCTAACTACCAAAAGGAAAAGGTGATTACTAGAGGTTGGTGTATACATCATTTATAAAATTCTTGTTACCTTCCAAGAAATATTTCCATGCTGCAAGAACTCAATATTTCCCATCATCATTATTTGCTTCTTACTCTAAGAATTGGTTTGGAACCTAAATTCTATGGGAGATAGGTAAAAACAAAGTTAAATTCAATACCATCAATTCCAGTACTACCATAATAACTTATTAATAAGTTAAAAATATTGATGTCAATAAATAAATAAAAATGAGAAGTATTGACCTCTTATAAAAAATTAATAAATAAAATTTGTAAAGTTTGCTTGTTTGGCGTACTAAGTTATAATAAATTCTATTTGAACATTTGATAATTATAAGGAAATAATATTTGGAGTATTTATTTCCCGTGCTTTTTTTTGTAAAATAGATATAAAAAAATGTTTAAGTTTTCCTTTCCATTAATTTATGTTTACTAATGCTTTCTCATTATATTCTTTCATTTGTAAGTCTTGATTCCCAATACAGGCTAAATCAACCGAATTTTGTTGCCTAACTTCCAAAAGGAAAAGGTGATGACTAGAGGTTGGTGTATACATCATTTATAAACATCTTGTTACCTTCCAAGAAATATTTCCAAAGTGCATGAACTCAATATTTCCCATCATCTTTATTTGCTTCTTACTCTAAGAATTGGTTTGGAACCTAAATTCTATGAGAGATAGGTAAAAACAAAGTTAAATTCAATACGATCAATTCCAATACTACCAGAATAACTTATTAATAAGTTAAAAATATTGATGTCAAAAAATAAATAAAAATGAGAAGTATTGACCTCTTATAAAAAATTAATAAATAAAATTTGTAAAGTTTGCTTGTTTGGCGTATTAAGTTATAATAAATTCTATTTGAACATTTGATAATTATAAGGAAATAATATTTGGAGTATTTATTTCCCGTGCTTTTTTTTTTGTAAAATAGATATAAAAAAATGTTTAAGTTTTCCTTTCCATTAATTTATGTTTACTAATGCTTTCTCATTATATTCTTTCATTTGTAAGTCTTGATTCCCAGTACAGGCTAAATCAACCGAATTTTGTTGCCTAACTTCCAAAAGGAAAAGGTGATGACTAGAGGTTGGTGTATACATCATTTATAAACATCTTGTTACCTTCCAAGAAATATTTCCAAAGTGCATGAACTCAATATTTCCCATCATCTTTATTTGCTTCTTACTCTAAGAATTGGTTTGGAACCTAAATTCTATGAGAGATAGGTAAAAACAAAGTTAAATTCAATACGATCAATTCCAGTACTACCAGAATAACTTATTAATAAGTTAAAAATATTGATGTCAAAAAATAAATAAAAATGAGAAGTATTGACCTCTTATAAAAAATTAATAAATAAAATTTGTAAAGTTTTCTTGTTTGGCTTATTAAGTTATAATGAATTCTATTTGAACATTTGATAATTATAAGGAAATAATATTTGGAGTATTTATTTCCAATGCTTTTTTATTGTAAAATAGATATAAAAAAATGTTTAAGTTTTCCTTTCCATTAATTTATGTTTACTAATGCTTTCTTATTATATTCTTTCATTTGTAAGTCTTGATTCCCAGTACTAGCTAAATCAACCGAATTATGTTGCCTAAATTCAAAAAGGAAAAGGTGATGACTAGAGGTTGGTGTATACATCATTTATAAACATCTTGTTACCTTCCAAGAAATATTTCCAAAGTGCATGAACTCAATATTTCCCATCATCTTTATTTGCTTCTTACTCTAAGAATTGGTTTGGAACCTAAATTCTATAGGAGATAGGTAAAAACAAAGGTAAATTCAATACGATCAATTCCAGTACTACCAAAATAACTTATTAATAAGTTAAAAATATTGATGTCAATAAATAAATAAAAATGAGAAGTATTGACCTCTTATAAAAAATTAATAAATAAAATTTGTAAAGTTTGCTTGTTTGGCGTATTAAGTTATAATAAATTCTATTTAAACATTTGATAATTATAAAGAAATAAAATTTGGAGTATATATTTCCAATGCTTTTTTTGTAAAATAGATATAAAAAAATGTTTAACTTTTCCTTTCCATTAATTTATATTCACAAATGCTTTCTCATTATATTCTTTCAATTGTATGTCTTGATTCCTAGTACAGGCTAAATCAACCGAATTTTGTTGCCTAACTTCCAAAAGGAAAAGGTGATGACTAGAGGTTGGTGTATACATCATTTATAAACATCTTGTTACCTTCCAAGAAATATTTCCAAAGTGCATGAACTCAATATTTCCCATCATCTTTATTTGCTTCTTACTCTAAGAATTGGTTTGGAACCTAAATTCTAGGAGAGATAGGTAAAAACAAAGTTAAATTCAATACGATCAATTCCAATACTATGACAATAACTTATTAATAAGTGAAAAATATTGATATAAAATAATAAATAAAAATGAGAAGTATTGACCTCTTATAAAAAATTAATAAATAAAATTTGTAAAGTTTGCTCGTTTGGCGTATAAAGTTATAATAAATTCTATTTAAACATTTGATAATTATAACCAAAAATATTTAGAGTATTTATTTCCTATGCTTTTTTTTTGTAAAATAGATATAAAAAAATGTTTAAGTTTTCCTTTCCATTAATTTATGTTTACTAACATTTTCTCATTATACTCTTTCATTTGTATGTCTTGATTCCCAATACAGACTAAATCAACCGAATTTTGTTGCCTAACTTCCAAAAGGAAAAGCTGATTACTAGAGGTTCGTGTATACATCATTTATAAAATTCTTGTTACCTTCCAAGAAATATTTCCATGCTGCAAGAACTCAATATTTCCCATCATCATTATTTTCTTCTTACTCTTAGAATTGGTTTGGAACCTAAATTCTATGAGAGATAAGTAAAAACAAAGTTAAATTCAATACCATCAATTCCAGTACTACCATAATAACTTATTAATAAGTTAAAAATATTGATGTCAATAAATAAATAAAAATGAGAAGTATTGACCTGTTATAAAAAAATTAATAAATAAAATTTGTAAAGTTTGCTTGTTTGGCGTACTAAGTTATAATAAATTCTATTTAAACATTTGATAATTATAAGGAAATAATATTTGGAGTATTTATTTCCCGTGCTTTTTTTGTAAAATAGATATAAAAAAATATTTAAGTTTTCCTTTCCATTAATTTATGTTTACTAATGCTTTCTCATTATATTCTTTCATTTGTATGCCTTGATTCCCAATACAGGCTTAATCAACCGAATTTTGTTTCCTAATTTCCAAAAGGAAAAGGTGATGACTAGAGGTTGGTGTCTACATCATTTATAAACATCTTGTTACCTTCCAAGAAATATTTCCATAGTGCATGAACTCAATATTTCCCATCATCTTTATTTGCTTCTTACTCTAAGAATTGGTTTGGAACCTAAATTCTATGAGAGATACGTAAAAACAAAGTTCAATTCAATACGATCAATTCCAATACTACCAGAATAACTTATTAAGAAGTTAAAAATATTGATGTCAAAAAATAAATAAAAATGAGAAGTATTGACCTCTTATAAAAAATTAATAAATAAAATTTGTAAAGTTTGCTCGTTTGGCGTATTAAGTTATAATAAATTCTATTTAAACATTTGATAATTATAAGGAAATAATATTTGGAGTATTTATTTCCCGTGCTTTTTTTGTAAAATAGATATAAAAAAAATGTTTAAGTTTTCTTGTCCATTAATTTATGTTTACTAATGCTTTCTCATTATATTCTTTCATTTGTTAGTCTTGATTCCTAGTACTAGCTAAATCAACCGAATTTTGTTGCCTAACTTCCAAAAGGAAAAGGTGATGACTAGAGGTTGGTGTATACATCATTTATAAACATCTTGTTACCTTCCAAGAAATATTTCCAAAGTGCATGAACTCAATATTTCCCATCATCTTTATTTGCTTCTTACTCTAAGAATTGGTTTGGAACCTAAATTCTATGTGAGATAGGTAAAAACAAAGGTAAATTCAATACGATCAATTCCAGTACTACCGGAATAACTAATTAATAAGTGAAAAATATTGATGTCAAAAAATAAATAAAAATGAGAAGTATTGACCTCTTATAAAAAAGTTAATAAATAAAATTTGTAAAGTTTGCTCGTTTGGCGTATTAAGTTATAATAAATTCTATTTGAACATTTGATAATTATAAAGAAATAATATTTGGAGTATTTATTTCCTATGCTTTTTTTTGTAAAATAGATATAAAAAAATGTTTAAGTTTTCCTTTCCATTAATTTATGTTTACTAAAGCTTTCTCGTTTTATTTTTTCATTTGTAAGTCTTCATTCCCAATACAGGCGAAATAAATCGAATTTTGTTGCCCAACTACCAAAAGAAAAAGGTGATTACTAGAGGTTGGTGTATACATCATTTATAAACATCTTGTTACCTTCCAAGAAATATTTCCAAAGTGCATGAACTCAATATTTCCCATCATCTTTATTTGCTTCTTACTCTAAGAATTGGTTTGGAACCTAAATTCTATGAGAGATAGGTAAAAACAAAGTTCAATTCAATACGATCAATTCCAATAATACAATAATAACTTATTAATAAGTTAAAAATATTAATGCCAATAAATAAATAAAAATGAGAAGTATTGACCTCTTATAAAAAATTAATAAATAAACCTTGTAAAGTTTGTTTGTTTGGCGTATTAAGTTATAATAAATTCTATTTAAACATTTGATAATTATAAGGAAATAATATTTGGAGTATTTATTTCCAATGCTTCTTTTTGTAAAATAGATATAAAAAATGTTTAAGTCTTCCTTACCATTAATTTATGTTTACTAATGCATTCTTATTATATTTTTTCATTTGTAAGTCTTGATTCCCAATACAAAGCTAAATCAACCGAATTTTGTTGCCTAACTTCCAAAAGGAAAAGGTGATGACTAGAGGTTGGTGTATACATCATTTATAAACATCTTGTTACCTTCCAAGAAATATTTCCAAAGTGCATGAACTCAATATTTCCCATCATCTTTATTTGCTTCTTACTCTAAGAATTGGTTTGTAACCTAAATTCTATGAGAGATAGGTAAAAACAAAGTTAAATTCAATACGATCAATTCCAGCATTAACAGAATAACTTATTAATAAGTTAAAAATATTGATGTCAAAAAATAAATAAAAATGAGAAGTATTGACCTCTTACAAAAATTTAATAAATAAAATTTGTAAAGTTTGCTTGTTTGGCGTATTAAGTTATAATAAATTCTATTTGAACATTTGATAATTATAAGGAAATAATATTTGGAGTATTTATTTCCAATTCTTTTTTTTTGTAAAATAGATATAAAAAATGTTTAAGTTTTCTTGTCCATTAATTTATGTTTACTAATGCTTTGTCATTATATTCTTTCATTTGTAAGTCTTCATTTCTACGATACGCTAATCCAACCGAATTTTGTTGCCTAACTTCCAAAAGGAAAAGGTGATGACTAGAGGTTGGTGTATACATCATTTATAAACATCTTGTTACCTTCCAAGAAATATTTCCAAAGTGCATGAACTCAATATTTCCCATCATCTTTATTTGCTTCTTACTCTAAGAATTGGTTTGGAACCTAAATTCTATGAGAGATAGGTAAAAACAAAGGTAAATTCAATACGATCAATTCCAGTACTACCAGAATAACTTATTAATAAGTTAAAAATATTAATGTCAAAAAATAAATAAAAATGAGAAGTATTGAACTCTTATAAAAAAATTAATAAATAAAATTTGTAAAGTTTGCTTGTTTGGCGTACTAAGTTATAATAAATTCCATTTGAACATTTGATAATTATAAGGAAATAAAATTTGGAGTATTTATTTCCCGTGCTTTTTTTTAAAATAGATATAAAAAAATGTTTAAGTTTTCTTGTCCATTAATTTATGTTTACTAATGCTATCTCATTATATTCTTTCATTTGTAAGTCTTGATTACCAATACAGGCTAAATCAACCGAATTTTTTTGCCTAACTTCCAAAAGGAAAAGGTGATGACTAGAGGTTGGTGTATACATCATTTATAAACATCTTGTTACCTTCCAAGAAATATTTCCGAAGTGCATGAACTCCATATTTCCCATCATCTTTATTTGCTTCTTACTCTAAGAATTGGTTTGGAAGCTAAATTCAATTAGAGATAGGTAAAAACAAAGTTAAATTCAATACGATCAATTCCAGTACTACCAGAATAACTTATTAATAAGTTAAAAATATTGATGTCAAAAAATAAATAAAAATGAGAAGTATTGACCTCTTATAAAAAATTAATAAATAAAATTTGTAAAGTTTGCTTGTTTGGCGTATTAAGTTATAATAAATTCTATTTAAACATTTGATAATTATAAGGAAATAATATTTGGAGTATTTATTTCCCGTGCTTTTTTGAAAAATAGATATAAAAAAATGTTTAAGTTTTTCTTTCCATTAATTTATGTTTACTAATGCTTTCTCATTATATTCTTTCATTTGTAAGTCTTGATTACCAATACAGGCTAAATCAACCAAATTTTTTTGCCTAACTTCCAAAAGGAAAAGGTGATGACTAGAGGTTGGTGTATACATCATTTATAAACATCTTGTTACCTTCCAAGAAATATTTCCAAAGTGCATGAACTCAATATTTCCCATCATCTTTATTTGCTTCTTACTCTAAGAATTGGTTTGGAACCTAAATTCTATGGGAGATAGGTAAAAACAAAGTTAAATTCAATACGATCAATTCCAGTACTACTAGAATAACTTATTAATAAGTTAAAAATATTGATGTCAAAAAATAAATAAAAATGAGAAGTATTGACCTCTTATAAAAAATTAATAAATAAAATTTGTAAAGTTTGCTTGTTTGGCGTATTAAGTTATAATAAATTCTATTTGAACATTTGATAATTATAAGGAAATAATATTTGGAGTATTTATTTCCAATGCTTTTTTTTGTAAAATAGATATAAAAAAATGTTTAAGTTTTCCTTTCCATTAATTTATGTTTACTAATGCTTTCTCATTATATTCTTTCATTTGTAAGTCTTGATTCCCAATACAGGCTAAATCAACCGAATTTTGTTGCCTAACTTCCAAAAGGAAAAGGTGATGACTAGAGGTTGGTGTATACATCATTTATAAACATCTTGTTACCTTCCAAGAAATATTTCCAAAGTGCATGAACTCAATATTTCCCATCATCTTTATTTGCTTCTTACTCTAAGAATTGGTTTGGAACCTAAATTCTATGAGAGATAGGTAAAAACAAAGTTAAATTCAATACGATCAATTCCAGTACTACCATAATAACTTATTAATAAGTTAAAAATATTGATGTCAAAAAATAAATAAAAATGAGAAGTATTGACCTCTTATAAAAAATTAATAAATAAAATTTGTAAAGTTTGCTTGTTTGGCGTATTAAGTTATAATAAATTCTATTTAAACATTTGATAATTATAAGGAAATAATATTTGGAGTATTTATTTCCAATGCTTTTTTGTAAAACAGATATAAAAAACGTTTAAGTTTTCCTTTCCATTAATTTATGTTTCGTAATGCTTTCTTATTATATTCTTTCATTTGTAAGTCTTGATTCCCAATACAAAGCTAAATCAACCGAATTTTGTTGCCTAACTTCCAAAAGGAAAAGGTGATGACTAGAGGTTGGTGTATACATCATTTATAAACATCTTGTTACCTTCCAAGAAATATTTCCAAAGTGCATGAACTCAATATTTCCCATCATCTTTATTTGCTTCTTACTCTAAGAATTGGTTTGGAACCTAAATTCTATGAGAGATAGGTAAAAACAAAGTTCAATTCAATACGATCAATTCCAATAATACAATAATAACTTATTAATAAGTTAAAAATATTAATGTCAATAAATAAATAAAAATGAGAAGTATTGACCTCTTATAAAAAATTAATAAATAAAATTTGTAAAGTTTGATTGTTTGGCGTATTAAGTTATAATAAATTCTATTTAAACATTTGATAATTATAAGGAAATAATATTTGGAGTATTTATTTCCCATGCTTTTTTGTAAAATAGATATAAAAAAATGTTTAAGTTTTCCTTTCCATTAATTTATGTTTACTAATGCTTTCTCATTATATTCTTTCATTTGTAAGTCTTGATTCCCAATACAGACTAAATCAACCGAATTTTGTTGCCTAACTTCCAAAAGGAAAAGGTGATGACTAGAGGTTGGTGTATACATCATTTATAAACATCTTGTTACCTTCCAAGAAATATTTCCAAAGTGCATGAACTCAATATTTCCCATCATCTTTATTTGCTTCTTACTCTAAGAATTGGTTTGGAACCTAAATTCTATGAGAGATAGGTAAAAACAAAGTTAAATTCAATACGATCAATTCCAGTACTACCAGAATAACTTATTAATAAGTTAAAAATATTGATGTCAAAAAATAAATAAAAATGAGAAGTATTGACCTCTTATAAAAAATTAATAAATAAAATTTGTAAAGTTTGCTCGTTTGGCGTATTAAGTTATAATAAATTCTATTTAAACATTTGATAATTATAAGGAAATAATATTTGGAGTATTTATTTCCAATGCTTTTTTTTTTGTAAAATAGATATAAAAAAATGTTTAAGTTTTCCTTTCCATTAATTTATGTTTACTAATGCTTTCTCATTATATTCTTTCATTTGTAAGTCTTGATTCCCAGTATAGGCTAAATCAACCGAATTTTGTTGCCTAACTTCCAAAAGGAAAAGGTGATGACTAGAGGTTGGTGTATACATCATTTATAAACATCTTGTTACCTTCCAAGAAATATTTCCAAAGTGCATGAACTCAATATTTCCCACCATCTTTATTTGCTTCTTACTCTAAGAATTGGTTTGGAACCAAAATTCTATGAGTGATAGGTAAAAACAAAGTTAAATTCAATACGATCAATTCCAATACTATCAGAATAACTTATTAATAACTTAAAAATATTGATGTCAAATAATAAATAAAAATGAGAAGTATTGACCTCTTATAAAAAATTAATAAATAAAATTTGTAAATTTTGATTGTTTGGCGTATAAAGTTATAATAAATTCTATTTGAACATTTGATAATTATAAGGAAATAAAATTTTGGGTATTTATTTCCCATGCTTTTTTTTGTAAAATAGATATGAAAAAATGTTTAAGTTTTCCTTTCCATTAATTTATGTTTACTAATGCGTTCTCATTATATTCTTTCATTTGTAAGTCTTGATTCCCAATACAAGCTAAATCAACCGAATTTTGTTGCCTAACTTCCAAAAGGAAAAGGTGATGACTAGAGGTTGGTGTATACATCATTTATAAACATCTTGTTACCTTCCAAGAAATATTTCCAAAGTGCATGAACTCAATATTTCCCATCATCTTTATTTGCTTCTTACTCTAAGAATTGGTTTGGAACCTAAATTCTATGTGAGATAGGTAAAAACAAAGGTAAATTCAATACGATCAATTCCAGTACTACAAGAATAACTTATTAATAAGTTAAAAATATTGATGTCAAAAAATAAATAAAAATGAGAAGTATTGACCTCTTATAAAAAATTAATAAATAAAATTTGTAAAGTTTGCTTGTTTGGCGTATTAAGTTATAATAAATTCTATTTGAACATTTGATAATTATAAGGAAATAATATTTGGAGTATTTATTTCCCGTACTTTTTTTTTGTAAAATAGATATAAAAAAATGTTTAAGTTTTCCTTTCCATTAATTTATGTTTACTAATGCTTTCTCATTATATTCTTTCATTTGTAAGTCTTCATTCCCAGTACAGGCTTAATCAACCGAATTTTGTTTCCTAATTTCCAAAAGGAAAAGGTGATGACTAGAGGTTGGTGTCTACATCATTTATAAACATCTTGTTACCTTCCAAGAAATATTTCCATAGTGCATGAACTCAATATTTCCCATCATCTTTATTTGCTTCTTACTCTAAGAATTGGTTTGGAACCTAAATTCTATGAGAGATAGGTAAAAACAAAGTTCAATTCAATACGATCAATTCCAATACTACCAGAATAACTTATTAAGAAGTTAAAAATATTGATGTCAAAAAATAAATAAAAATGAGAAGTATTGACCTCTTATAAAAAATTAATAAATAAAATTTGTAAAGTTTGCTTGTTTGGCGTATTAAGTTATAATAAATTCTATTTGAACATTTGATAATTATAAGGAAATAATATTTGGAGTATTTATTTCCAATGCTTTTTTTTGTAAAATAGATATAAAAAAATGTTTAAGTTTTCCTTTCCATTAATTTATGTTTACTAATGCTTTCTCATTATATTCTTTCATTTGTAAGTCTTGATTCCCAATACAGGCTAAATCAACCGAATTTTGTTGCCTAACTTCCAAAAGGAAAAGGTGATGACTAGAGGTTGGTGTATACATCATTTATAAACATCTTGTTACCTTCCAAGAAATATTTCCAAAGTGCATGAACTCAATATTTCCCATCATCTTTATTTGCTTCTTACTCTAAGAATTGGTTTGGAACCTAAATTCTATGAGAGATAGGTAAAAACAAAGTTCAATTCAATACGATCAATTCCAATACTACCAGAATAACTTATTAATAAGTTAAAAATATTGATGTCAAAAAATAAATAAAAATGAGAAGTATTGACCTCTTATAAAAAATTAATAAATAAAATTTGTAAAGTTTGCTCGTTTGGCGTATTAAGTTATAATAAATTCTATTTAAACATTTGATAATTATAAGGAAATAATATTTGGAGTATTTATTTCCAATGCTTTTTTTTGTAAAATAGATATAAAAAATGTTTAAGTTTTCCTTTCCATTAATTTATGTTTACTAATGCTTTCTCATTATATTTTTTCATTTGTAAGTCGTGATTCCCAATACAAGCTAAATCAACCGAATTTTGTTGCCTAACTTCCAAAAGGAAAAGGTGATGTCCAGAGGTTGGTGTATACATCATTTATAAAACATCTTGTTACCTTCCGAGAAATATTTCCAAAGTGCATGAACTCAATATTTCCCATCATCTTTATTTGCTTCTTACTCTAAGAATTGGTTTGGAACCTAAATTCTATGAGAGATAGGTAAAAACAAAGTTAAATTCATAACGATCAATTTCAATATTACCAGAATAACTTATTAATAAGTTAAAAATATTGATGTCAAAAAATAAATAAAAATGAGAAGTATTGACCTCTTATAAAAAATTAATAAATAAAACTTGTAAAGTTTGCTTGTTTGGCGTATTATGTTATAATAAATTCTATTTGAACATTTGATAATTATAAGGAAATAATATTTGGAGTATTTATTTCCAATGCTTTTTTTTGTAAAATAGATATAAAAAAATGTTTAAGTTTTCCTTTCCATTAATTTATGTTTACTAATGCTTTCTCATTATATTCTTTCATTTGTAAGTCTTGATTCCCAATACAGGCTAAATCTATCGAATTTTGTTGCCTAACTTCCAAAAGGAAAAGGTGATGACTAGAGGTTGGTGTATACATCATTTATAAACATCTTGTTACCTTCCAAGAAATATTTCCAAAGTGCATGAACTCAATATTTCCCATCATCTTTATTTGCTTCTTACTCTAAGAATTGGTTTGGAACCTAAATTCTATGAGAGATAGGTAAAAACAAAGTTAAATTCAATACGATCAATTCCATTACTACCATAATAACTTATTAATAAGTTAAAAATATTGATGTCAAAAAATAAATAAAAATGAGAAGTATTGACCTCTTATAAAAAATTAATAAATAAAACTTGTAAAGTTTGCTTGTTTGGCGTATTATGTTATAATAAATTCTATTTGAACATTTGATAATTATAAGGAAATAATATTTGGAGTATTTATTTCCAATGCTTTTTTTGTAAAATAGATTTAAAAAATGTTTAAGTTTTCCTTTCCATTAATTTATGTTTACTAATGCTTTCTCATTATATTCTTTCATTTGTAAGTCTTGATTCCCAATACAGACTAAATCAACCGAATTTTGTTGCCTAACTTCCAAAAGGAAAAGGTGATGACTAGAGGTTGGTGTATACATCATTTATAAACATCTTGTTACCTTCCAAGAAATATTTCCAAAGTGCATGAACTCAATATTTCCCATCATCTTTATTTGCTTCTTACTCTAAGAATTGGTTTGGAACCTAAATTCTATGTGAGATAGGTAAAAACAAAGGTAAATTCAATACCATCAATTCCAGTACTACCATAATAACTTATTAATAAGTTAAAAATATTAATGTCAATAAATAAATAAAAATGAGAAGTATTGACCTCTTATAAAAAATTAATAAATAAAATTTGTAAAGTTTGCTTGTTTGGCGTACTAAGTTATAATAAATTCTATTTAAACATTTGATAATTATAAGGAAATAATATTTGGAGTATTTATTTAACGTGCTTTTTTTGTAAAATAGATATAAAAAATATTTAAGTTTTCCTTTCCTTTAATTTATGTTTACTAACGCTTTCTCAGTATATTCTTTCATTTGTATGCCTTGATTCCCAATACAGGCTAAATCAACCGAATTTTGTTGCCTAACTTCCAAAAGGAAAAGCTGATTACTAGAGGTTGGTGTATACATCATTTATAAACATCTTGTTACCTTCCAAGAAATATTTCCATAGTGCATGAACTCAATATTTCCCATCATCTTTATTTGCTTCTTACTCTAAGAATTGGTTTGGAACCTAAATTCTATGAGAGATACGTAAAAACAAAGTTCAATTCAATACGATCAATTCCAATACTACCAGAATAACTTATTAAGAAGTTAAAAATATTGATGTCAAAAAATAAATAAAAATGAGAAGTATTGACCTCTTATAAAAAATTAATAAATAAAATTTGTAAAGTTTGCTCGTTTGGCGTATTAAGTTATAATAAATTCTATTTAAACATTTGATAATTATAAGGAAATAATATTTGGAGTATTTATTTCCCGTGCTTTTTTTTTGTAAAATAGATATAAAAAAATGTTTAAGTTTTCCTTTCCATTAATTTATGTTTACTAATGCTTTCTCATTATATTCTTTCATTTAAATGTCTTGATTCCCCATACAGGCTAAATCAATCGAATTTTGTTGCCTAACTTCCAAAAGGAAAAGCTGATTACTAGAGGTTCGTGTATACATCATTTATAAAATTCTTGTTACCGTCCAAGAAATATTTCCATAGTGCATGAACTCAATATTTCCCATCATCATTATTTGCTTCTTACTCTAAGAATTGGTTTGGAACCTAAATTCTATGAGAGATAGGTAAAAACAAAGTTAAATTCAATACCATCAATTCCAGTACTACCATAATAACTTATTAATAAGTTAAAAATATTGATGTCAATAAATAAATAAAAATGAGAAGTATTGACCTGTTATAAAGAAATTAATAAATAAAATTTGTAAAGTTTGCTTGTTTGGCGTACTAAGTTATAATAAATTCTATTTGAACATTTAATAATTATCTCGAAATAATATTTGGAGTATTTATTTCCCGTGCTTTCTTTTGTAAAATAGATATAAAAAAATGTTTAAGTTTTCCGTTCCATTAATTTATGTTTACTAACGCCTTCTCATTATATTATTTCATTTGTATGTCTTGATTCCCAATACAGGCTAAATCAACCGAATTTTGTTGCCTAACTACCAAAAGGAAAAGGTGATTACTAGAGGTTGGTGTATACATCATTTATAAACATCTTGTTACCTTCCAAGAAATATTTCCAAAGTGCATGAACTCAATATTTCCCATCATCTTTATTTGCTTCTTACTCTAAGAATTGGTTTGGAACCTAAATTCTATGAGAGATAGGTAAAAACAAAGTTAAATTCAATACGATCAATTCCAGTACTACCAGAATAACTTATTAATAAGTTAAAAATATTGATGTCAAAAAATAAATAAAAATGAGAAGTATTGACCTCTTATAAAAAATTAATAAATAAAACTTGTAAAGTTTGCTTGTTTGGCGTATTATGTTATAATAAATTCTATTTGAACATTTGATAATTATAAGGAAATAATATTTGGAGTATTTATTTCCAATGCTTTTTTTTGTAAAATAGATATAAAAAATGTTTAAGTTTTCCTTTCCATTAATTTATGTTTACTAATGCTTTCTCATTATATTTTTTCATTTGTAAGTCGTGATTCCCAATACAAGCTAAATCAACCGAATTTTGTTGCCTAACTTCCAAAAGGAAAAGGTGATGACTAGAGGTTGGTGTATACATCATTTATAAACATCTTGTTACCTTCCAAGAAATATTTCCAAAGTGCATGAACTCAATATTTCCCATCATCTTTATTTGCTTCTTACTCTAAGAATTGGTTTGGAACCTAAATTCTATGAGAGATAGGTAAAAACAAAGTTAAATTCAATACGATCAATTCCAGTATTACCAGAATAACTTATTAATAAGTTAAAAATATTGATGTCAAAAAATAAATAAAAATGAGAAGTATTGACCTCTTATAAAAAATTAATAAATAAAATTTGTAAAGTTTGCTTGTTTGGCGTATTAAGTTATAATAAATTCTATTTAAACATTTGATAATTATAAGGAAATAATATTTGGAGTATTTATTTCCCGTGCTTTTTTTTTGTAAAATAGATATAAAAAAGGTTTAAGTATTCATTTCCATTAACTTATGTTTACTAATGCTTTCTCATTATATTCATTCATTTGTAAGTCTTGATTCCCAGTACTTGCTAAATCAACCGAATTTTGTTGCCTAACTTCCAAAAGGAAAAGGTGATGACTAGAGGTTGGTGTATACATCATTTATAAACATCTTGTTACCTTCCAAGAAATATTTCCAAAGTGCATGAACTCAATATTTCCCATCATCTTTATTTGCTTCTTACTCTAAGAATTGGTTTGGAACCTAAATTCTATGAGAGATAGGTAAAAACAAAGTTAAATTCAATACGATCAATTCCAGTACTACCAGAATAACTTATTAATAAGTTAAAAATATTGATGTCAAAAAATAAATAAAAATGAGAAGTATTGACCTCTTATAAAAAATTAATAAATAAACCTTGTAAAGTTTGTTTGTTTGGCGTATTAAGTTATAATAAATTCTATTTAAACATTTGATAATTATAAGGAAATAATATTTGGAGTATTTATTTCCAATGCTTCTTTTTGTAAAATAGATATAAAAAAATGTTTAAGTTTTCCTTTCCATTAATTTATGTTTACTAATGCTTTCTCAATATATTCTTTCAGTTGTAAGTCTTGATTCCCAATACAGGCTAAATCAACCGACTTATGTTGCCTAAATTCAAAAAGGAAAAGGTGATGACTAGAGGTTGGTGTATACATCATTTATAAACATCTTGTTACCTTCCAAGAAATATTTCCAAAGTACATGAACTCAATATTTCCCATCATCTTTATTTGCTTCTTACTCTAAGAATTGGTTTGGAACCTAAATTCTATGAGAGATAGGTAAAAACAAAGTTAAATTCAATACGATCAATTCCAGTACTACCATAATAACTTATTAATAAGTTAAAAATATTGATGTCAAAAAATAAATAAAAATGAGAAGTATTGACCTCTTATAAAAAATTAATAAATAAAATTTGTAAAGTTTGCTTGTTTGGCGTATTAAGTTATAATAAATTCTATTTAAACATTTGATAATTATAAGGAAATAATATTTGGAGTATTTATTTCCCGTGCGTTTTTTGTAAAATAGATATAAAAAAATGTTTAAGTTTTCCTTTCCATTAATTTATGTTTACTAATGCTTTCTCATTATATTCTTTCATTTGTAAGTCTTGATTCCCCATACAAGCTAAATCAGCCGAATTTTGTTGCCTAACTTCCAAAAGGAAAAGGTGATGACTAGAGGTTGGTGTATACATCATTTATAAACATCTTGTTACCTTCCAAGAAATATTTCCAAAGTACATGAACTCAATATTTCCCATCATCTTTATTTGCTTCTTACTCTAAGAATTGGTTTGGAACCTAAATTCTATGAGAGATAGGTAAAAACAAAGTTAAATTCAATACCATCAATTCTAGTAGTACCATAATAACTTATTAATAACTTAAAAATATTGATGTCAAAAAATAAATAAAAATGAGAAGTATTGACCTCTTATAAAAAATTAATAAATAAAATTTGTAAAGTTTGCTTGTTTGGCGTATTAAGTTATAATAAATTCTATTTAAACATTTGATAATTATAAGGAAATAAAATTTGGAGTATTTATTTCCCATGCTTTTTTGTAAAATAGATATAAAAAAATGTTTAAGTTTTCCTTTCCATTAATTTATGTTTACTAATGCTTTCTTATTATATTCTTTCATTTGTAAGTCTTGATTCCCAATACAGGCTAAATCAACCGAATTTTGTTGCCTAACTTCCAAAAGGAAAAGGTGATGACTACAGGTTGGTGTATACATCATTTATAAACATCTTGTTACCTTCCAAGAAATATTTCCAAAGTGCATGAACTCAATATTTCCCATCATCTTTATTTGCTTCTTACTCTAAGAATTGATTTCGAACCTAAATTCTAGGAGAGATAGGTAAAAACAAAGTTCAATTCAATACGATCAATTCCAATACTACCAAAATAACTTATTAATAAGTTAAAAATATTGATGTCAAAAAATAAATAAAAATGAGAAGTATTGACCTCTTATAAAAAATTAATAAATAAAAAAGTTTGCTTGTTTGGCGTATAAAGTTATAATAAATTCTATTTGAACATTTGATAATTATAAGGAAATAATATTTGGAGTATTTATTTCCAATGCTTTTTTTTGTAAAATAGATATAAAAAAATGTTTAAGTTTTCCTTTCCATTAATTTATGTTTACTAATGCTTTCTCATTATATTCTTTCATTTGTAAGTCTTGATTCCCAATACAGGCTAAATCAACCGAATTTTGTTGCCTAACTTCCAAAAGGAAAAGGTGATGACTAGAGGTTGGTGTATACATCATTTATAAACATCTTGTTACCTTCCAAGAAATATTTCCAAAGTACATGAACTCAATATTTCCCATCATCTTTATTTGCTTCTTACTCTAAGAATTGGTTTGGAACCTAAATTCTATGAGAGATAGGTAAAAACAAAGTTAAATTCAATACGATCAATTCCAATAATAAAAGAATAACTTATTAATAAGTTAAAAATATTGATGTCAAAAAATAAATAAAAATGAGAAGTATTGACCTCTTATAAAAAATTAATAAATAAAATTTGTAAAGTTTGCTTGTTTGGCGTATTAAGTTATAATAAATTCTATTTGAACATTTGATAATTATAAGGAAATAATATTTGGAGTATTTATTTCCAATGCTTTTTTTTGTAAAATAGATATAAAAAAATGTTTAAGTTTTCCTTTCCATTAATTTATGTTTACTAATGCTTTCTCATTATATTCTTTCATTTGTAAGTCTTGATTCCCAATACAGGCTAAATCAACCGAATTTTGTTGCCTAACTTCCAAAAGGAAAAGGTGATGACTAGAGGTTGGTGTATACATCATTTATAAACATCTTGTTACCTTCCAAGAAATATTTCCAAAGTACATGAACTCAATATTTCCCATCATCTTTATTTGCTTCTTACTCTAAGAATTGGTTTGGAACCTAAATTCTATGGGAGATAGGTAAAAACAAAGTTAAATTCAATACCATCAATTCCAGTACTACCATAATAACTTATTAATAACTTAAAAATATTGATGTCAAAAAATAAATAAAAATGAGAAGTATTGACCTCTTATAAAAAATTAATAAATAAAATTTGTAAAGTTTGCTTGTTTGGCGTATTAAGTTATAATAAATTCTATTTAAACATTTGATAATTATAAGGAAATAATATTTGGAGTATTTATTTCCCGTGCTTTTTTTTTGTAAAATAGATATAAAAAAATGTTTAAGTTTTCCTTTCCATTAATTTATGTTTACTAACATTTTCTCATTATACTCTTTCATTTGTATGTCTTGATTCCCAATACAGACTAAATCAACCGAATTTTGTTGCCTAACTTCCAAAAGGAAAAGCTGATTACTAGAGGTTCGTGTATACATCATTTATAAACATCTTGTTACCTTCCAAGAAATATTTCCAAAGTACATGAACTCAATATTTCCCATCATCATTATTTGCTTCTTACTCTAAGAATTGGTTTGGAACCTAAATTCTATGGGAGATAGGTAAAAACAAAGTTAAATTCAATACGATCAATTCCAGTACTACCATAATAACTTATTAATAAGTTAAAAATATTGATGTCAAAAAATAAATAAAAATGAGAAGTATTGAACTGTTATAAAAAATTAATAAAGAAAATTTCTAAAGATTGCTTGTTTGGCGTATTATGTTATAATAAATTCTATTTGAATATTTGATAATTATAAGGAAATAATATTTGGAGTATTTATTTCCAATGCTTTTTTTGTAAAATAGATATAAAAAAATGTTTAAGTTTTCCTTTCCATTAATTTATGTTTACTAATGCTTTCTCATTATATTCTTTCATTTGTAAGTCTTGATTCCCAATACAGGCTAAATCAACCGAATTTTGTTGCCTAACTTCCAAAAGGAAAAGGTGATGACTAGAGGTTGGTGTATACATCATTTATAAACATCTTGTTACCTTCCAAGAAATATTTCCAAAGTACATGAACTCAATATTTCCCATCATCTTTATTTGCTTCTTACTCTAAGAATTGGTTTGGAACCTAAATTCTATGAGAGATAGGTAAAAACAAAGTTCAATTCAATACGATCAATTCCAGTATTACCAGAATAACTTATTAATAAGGTAAAAATATTGATGTCAAAAAATAAATAAAAATGGGAAGTATTGACCTCTTATAAAAAATTAATAAATAAAATTTGTAAGGTTTGCTTCATTGGCGTATTAAGTTATAATAAATTCTATTTGAACATTTGATAATTATAAGGAAATAATATTTGGAGTATTTATTTCCCGTGCTTTTTTTGGTAAAATAGATATAAAAAAATGTTTAAGTTTTCCTTTCCATTAATTTATATTTACAAATGCTTTCTCATTATATTCTTTCATTTGTAAGTCTTGATTCCCAGTACAAGCTAAATCATCCGAATTTTGTTGCCTAACTTCCAAAAGGAAAAGGTGATGACTAGAGGTTGGTGTATACATCATTTATAAACATCTTGTTACCTTCCAAGAAATATTTCCAAAGTACATGAACTCAATATTTCCCATCATCTTTATTTGCTTCTTACTCTAAGAATTGGTTTGGAACCTAAATTCTATGAGAGATAGGTAAAAACAAAGTTAAATTCAATACGATCAATTCCAGTACTACCAGAATAACTTATTAATAAGTTAAAAATATTGATGTCAAAAAATAAATAAAAATGAGAAGTATTGACCTCTTATAAAAAATTAATAAATAAAATTTGTAAAGTTTGCTTCTTTGGCGTATTAAGTTATAATAAATTCTATTTGAACATTTGATAATTATAAGGAAATTAAATATGGAGTATTTATTTCCTATGCTTTTTTTTGTAAAATAGATATAAAAAAATGTTTAAGTTTTCCTTTCCATTAATTTATGTTTACAAATGCTTTCTCATTATATTCTTTCATTTGTAAGTCTTGATTCCCAGTACAGGCTAAATCATCCGAATTTTGTTGCCTAACTTCCAAAAGGAAAAGGTGATGACTAGAGGTTGGTGTATACATCATTTATAAACATCTTGTTACCTTCCAAGAAATATTTCCAAAGTACATGAACTCAATATTTCCCATCATCTTTATTTGCTTCTTACTCTAAGAATTGGTTTGGAACCTAAATTCTATGAGAGATAGGTAAATGATGAGTGCTCAAAAAGCACTAAAATAACCATGATTTTATGCACATTAATTGATTAATATATATATATATATATTTATATGTTTTATCATATATTTATATATATTTGTCTTTTTCGGAATCACGGGTATTTTTTTTGTTTTTCAGGTATTTTGGCTTAAAAACGCAACTTAAAGACTCAAAGAGGAATACTGGAAGCAATACATCACAAATATATTAATAAATAAATGGGGAAAGGTCAATAAATATGGAAAAATTGGACAAAATGGGTCAAAAATGTCAAAAAGGAGAAAATGGTGCCCGCTGCCAGCGCCATGACTCATGCCGCGGGCTGAACTTCATCAGCGCGGAATCTTGTTCATCCGTGGGTACAGTGCATACGTGCAGCGCCTGATGTCATCGCGTCATTAATGACATCAGCAATTCCAATACGCGTTTTTACATTTTTTAACATTTTTTTACTCATTTTTTCTCTCCATCCTCACCTATAAATACCCCCCTTCCCTTCACTTCAAAACACACCTTCAAAACACACTTCTCTCTTCTTTCTTTCTCTCTTTTCTTAGATTTTTAGGTTTTTTTAGTTTTTCTTAGTTTTTAGTTAATTTCTCTTAGTTTTAGAGTTCTTCCCTTTTTGGGAAGAACTAGTTATGTTTTTGTAATATATTAGCTTTTGATTCAATAAATGGGAGTGCAAATTCCGCTTGGAGGTTTTTCAGCAACGGGAATAGCATCGAAGTTCTGTAAGGATTTTATTTTCTTTACAGTTATTTTTTATGCTTTATTCTTACATGTTATATTTAATTTATGCAGGATTAAATTTAACTCACTGTTGTTTATAAACATGATGTAATAATAACGTTGTTATGCTTGCGAAATATTAAATAGGTAAAAATCTCTAAAATGAATTGATTTTATTTTTATTCAAGATTTTATATTAAGAATGTTAGAGAGAAATATATTATTTTTCATTACAAACTTAAATCTGAAAATTAGATTTTAAGGTTTAGTTATCCGGTCTGATTTAGAGTAGTGCTCTTTTATTTGTTGGTACAATCGCGCGGTAGTTAGAGTGAAGCTCTATTTCAAAAGTTTTTATAAGAATTATTATCTGAAAATGTATTGACAACATGTTTTCAGTAGTGGTTTTAAAACTTGAAAGTTAGTACTCGGATAACTAAATTCTTAGGTTTAATTTGGACACCTTGAATAAAGTTTAAATCGTCTAACCCCACCAAAGGTGGCATTTAAATGGTTCATTTTCAATCTCTTAGAAAAAGAAATTAATTTAATTAACCAAATTAGTTATCAACCCCACCCCTAGGTGTTAATTGATTTGTTTAGTTAACAAAGAATATCTAAACCCACCAAAGGTGGTATTCATATAAAAAGAGAGAATCAATAAATATCAATTCATATCTTTAATAACCTAAATAATATGAGCAAGCATAATTAACTTAATTATTATATCCATAAATACTCCACCATTTTAAATGATAAAATTTGCATAAATGCTTATTGAATCTATGTTTATTTTGATGTAAGTAGATAAAAAACACAAAACCCCAAAATATCGTGACAGGATGTTTAGGATTTAATTTCGCTTTTAAAAGTTTGAATAATAAATTAAAAACACATACATTCCTTCCTTAGATCGACCTTGGGAGTATACTTATCATTTTCTACGAAATGATTCGTGCACTTGAGAGTTTTATAAATAGATAAAACCAAATGAGCAGGCAGGATCGGCGATGTCGGTTCACTTCTATCAAGTTTTTGGCGCCATGTCTGGGATGGTATCAAGTTTTTGGCGCCGTTGCGGGATGGTATCAAGTTTTGGCGCCACGTCGGGATGGTATCAAGTTTTTGGCGGATTCTTGAAGGAATAGCGTTTTTAAATTATTTATCAAAATTTTAAAAACTTTTTGTGTTGTAAATAATTGTGATTTTTTTATTAAAAATTAAAAAAAATAAAAAAAAAGTAAAAAAACAAAATTTTGTTGTTTGTGAAAAGTAAAAAAAAAAAATTCAAATTTCAATTTCGTAATAAATAAAAAAAAATATAGCATGAATAATAAAATAATTTTGCATTTTGAAATTTGAAGTAAAAAAAAAGTAAATAAATTTTAAATTAAATTAATAAATAAATAAGAATAAAAAAATAAAAAATAATAAAAAAAATAAAAAAAATAAAAAAATAAAAATAATAAAAAAAATAAAAAATAAAAAAAAATAAAAATAAAATAAAAATAAAATAAAAATAAAAAAATAAAAAATAAAAAAATAAAAAAAAAATAAAAAAATAAAAAAAAATAAAAAAAAGAAAAAAATTTTAAAAAAAAAAAAAAAAGAAAAACAAAAAAATAAAAAAAAAAAACAAAAAAATAAAAAAAAGAAAAAAAAAAAAAAAAAAAAATAAAAAAAAAAAAAAATTGAAAATAAAGTTTTTGATTTTTTTTATTTTTTTATTTTTGTTGTTTTTTCTTTTTCTTTTTTTTTCTTTTACCTTTTTCAATTATTTTTTTCAATTTATTTTATTTTATTTTTATTTTATTTTTTTGGCTTAATTTTTATTTTTTCTCTTTTCTCTTTTTATTTATTTTTTTTTTATTATTTTTCTTTACTTTTTCAATTTATTTTATTTTTGGTTTAAATTTTTTTTTTTTTTTTCAAATTTTTTTTAACTACTTTTTTTTTAATTTTCGTTTAAGTTAATTAACTTAGGTTTTTAGTAACTTAATTTACTAACTTATATTAATTTAATTTACTAACTTAATTAACTTAGATTTTCATTAACTTAATTAACCTACCTTTTTATTAACTTAATTAACTTAAATTTTAACTTAACTTAACTTAATTAACTTAATTTTAATAGCATGAAAAGTAAAGATCTAAGGGAGTTCTGTCTAGGAGACTAGTTCTTGGAAGCCTTTGTGCCACTAGTCTTTCCTGGGAACGTTGCTCTGTCTAGGAGGATGGTTTTTAAGGAGCCTTTGCCCCACCATTCTTTCCTGGGAGCACTCTTGGTTAATACTGATTATGTTATTTTAACTTAAAAAAAAAAAAAAAAAATTCTGAAACTATCTCCAAAATTTTAAAGCTTTAATTACAATCTAAGGAGTTAGTTGTTTTGTTTGATCTAGGTACAATTGTGTTTTGATGCCTTTAATTATTTGATTTGTACCTAGACATGGATTATCTAAAACTCACAAGCATGTTCCTAGTTTTAAGTACAGAAAAATTTAAAAATCCATAGGACATGACTGAAAAAGTATAGGTAGACAATCTTGTCTTACTTGTAGGTTTGATTGACTCAATGATGAGGGGACATTGAGTTTACTTAAAAGGCAATCCCCAAGTTACGTCTTGCTAAGACGTTAAACTAAGCGCTGGATGGGAGGCAACCCATCATTTTAGGTAATTTTTTGTTATTTGTTTTATATACTTAATTTTATTGTTTATTTTAGTTTAATTATATGTGAATAATTTTTAAATTGTTAAAACTAAAAATATTTGTTGAGTTGTTAGAAGTTCACAGCAATCTGTCTGTATACACTTTAATGATTAATATGATGAATGTACCTGCATTTCTCCATTACTACTTACACATTCTCAAGAAATAGGTAATCTTTCTTCTCTTTTCTCTTTATCTTTAATTTACAGTTGTTACATTGAGGACAATGTAAGTTCTAGGTTGGGGGTGGTGAAAAGTTACCATGCTTAATTAGAAAAGAAAAAAAAAGATTTAACAATTTAAAAATTAAAAAAAAAATATTATTAATTTTTTCTTTTTTATGTTCACATCTTCATTTTTTGTGTTTGGTTTTATTTTTGTTTTGTGTGATTTAGTAATTTTGGAATTAAAAAAAAAAAAAAAAAAAAAAAAGTTCTCCCAAAAATTTATCATTTCTTTAAATCAAATTTAAGTAAATAGTTAAGTCTTTTGTACTGTTAGATTAATTTTTGAAAACATATCATGAAATATTATGTAATTATTTTTGATAATTAGTTAATTTTTGTCATAACTAGTATTTCTTGATAAGATGTAGAAATTATATTAAACCCAAAATCGGTATTTATGAATTTGTTTTAGTGGAGACTACCTTTGTGAGATATAATTTGAGCCTAATTTCCTTTATTCAGAGTGAAATATATATTTTTTCTACTCCAAACACATTTCTTATTTCTTCAAATTCTTAGATGATCTCTATAGGCATTAATATTGAATGTATGAATTTTTTCTCATCTTAATAGAGTGTCGTATATTTTTTATTATTATTTTTGCTTAGATTAAATGATTTGAGTAGAAATTGATAGTATATGCTTTTATCTCATTCGTGCATGACTGTTACAAAAAAAGAGACATATCTGGGGTTACCTAAACCAAGATCAAACAGAAAAGCCACAAAATTAACCACTCACCAAAATCCTAAAAAAATGTACAATCTGTACATGGGTTGACTCTCTAAAAAAATGATATATATTGAAAAATATCTTCAGAAAAATAGAGAGAGAAAGAATATATAGTATAATCTACATACTATGACCCACATTGCCTACAAAATTGTGAGTAAAGGCTAATTACAAAAGAAAGATATAGGAAGTAATTCCCTAAAAAGTCATTGCACTTTCTTCATTTGTAAAAGGCATATATCTTGAAATTTTTTCTTAATGAGTTTGATTTATGCATGAAAATAATTTTTATATATGATATCTTTATAATTTATACATTTGATTCCTTCCATGAGATCAACGTCAAAATAACACTTTGAGCCTTTCTTCTTTATACATATGCGAACATATTAGTTCATTTCTATACATCAACTCTTTCGCATATAAATTAGTATGAGTGTTTGAACCCATAGGATTCAGTGTTTTGAGAGTATTGACTTGTGAGGAATAGAGTCGAAGCGAATTCGGATTTATGACACTGAAATTGGGTGAAATTAAATTGATACATTTTTGATATGAAATATGAAAATGATTTCCAACTAATTATTATAATAAATCATGATTGTTTAAAAAGATTAAAATAACTTATGCTTGAGATTTTAATTATGATCTTAAAGGAGATTAAAAAGTATGAGACATTTTTGTGATATGTTGTTTTCTTTTATTCTAAAACGTTAATTTTTGATTTTGTTGTAATTTTAGTTTTTAAGTTGATTGTTGTTATTATTTCTTTTAATTTTTACATTTAGTTCAATGTTTGTGGGTATCATTACTGAAAACCCTCACGAGACTCAAACTCGTCCACTAGGGCAACCTAGGGGTTTAAAGGCTTGTTGCATAGGCTAAATGCAACCGTGTCAATCTACGGAAGTGATTTAGGATAGTTTAATTTTTAGTTTTTATCGCTTCTCTTGCTAAGGGACTAGCAAGAAGTCAAGTTGAGGTTGTGATGAGTGCTCAAAAAGCACTAAAATAACCATGATTTTATGCACATTAATTGATTAATATATATATATATATATATTTATATGTTTTATCATATATTTATATATATTTGTCTTTTTCGGAATCACGGGTATTTTTATTGTTTTTCAGGTATTTTGGCTTAAAAACGCAACTTAAAGACTCAAAGAGGAATATTGGAAGCAATACATCACAAATATATTAATAAATAAATGGGGAAAGGTCAATAAATATGGAAAAATTGGACAAAATGGGTCAAAAATGTCAAAAAGGAGAAAAATCGTGTACAGCGCCATGCCTGTGCGCCAGCCCGCTTCTCGCGCGGAACTGTTCATCCGCGGGATACTGTTCATCCGCGGTACAGTGCAGCCGCCCCTGTGACGTCATGCTGACGTCATTAATGACATCAGCAATTCCAATACGCGTTTTTACATTTTTTAACATTTTTTTACTCATTTTTTCTCTCCATCCTCACCTATAAATACTCCCCTTCCCTTCACTTCAAAACACACCTTCAAAACACACTTCTCTCTTCTTTCTTTCTCTCTTTTCTTAGATTTTTAGGTTTTTTTAGTTTTTCTTAGTTTTTAGTTAATTTCTCTTAGTTTTAGAGTTCTTCCCTTTTTGGGAAGAACTAGTTATGTTTTTGTAATATATTAGCTTTTGATTCAATAAATGGGAGTGCAAATTCCGCTTGGAGGTTTTCCAGCAACGGGAATAGCATCGAAGTTCTGTAAGGATTTTATTTTCTTTACAGTTATTTTTTATGCTTTATTCTTACATGTTATATTTAATTTGTCTGTGATTAAATTTAACTCTGCTGGCTGTTTATAAAAATGATGTAATAATAACGTTGTTATGCTTGCAAAATATTAAATAGGTAAAAATCTCTAAAATGAATTGATTTTATTTTTATTCAAGATTTTATATTAAGAATGTTAGAGAGAAATATATTATTTTTCATTACAAACTTAAATCTGAAAATTAGATTTTAAGGTTTAGTTATCCAGTCTGATTTAGAGTAGTGTTTTTTTATTTGTTGGTACAATCGCCCGATAGTTAGAGTGAAGCTCTATTGCAAAAGTTTTTATAAGAATTATTATCTGAAAATGTATTGACAACATGTTTTCAGTAGTGGTTTTAAAACTTGAAAGTTAGTACTCGGATAACTAAATTCTTAGGTTTAATTTGGACACCTTGAATAAAGTTTAAATAGTCTAACCCCACCAAAGGTGGCATTTAAATGGTTCATTTTCAATCTCTTAGAAAAAGAAATTAATTTAATTAACCAAATTAGTTATCAACCCCACCCATAGGTGTTAATTGATTTGTTTAGTTAACAAAGAATATCTAACCCCACCAAAGGTGGTATTCATACAAAAAAGAGAGAATCAATAAATATCAATTCATATCTTTAATAACCTAATTAATATGAGCAAGCATAATTAACTTAATTATTATATCCATAAATACTCCACTGTTTTAACAGATAAAATTTGCATAAATGTTTATTGAATCTATGTTTATTTTTATGTAAGTAGATTAAAAACACAAAACCCCAAAATATCGTGACAGGATGTTTAGGATTTAATTTTGTTTTTAAAAGTTTGAATAATAAATTAAAAACCACATACATTCCTTCCTTAGATCGACCTTGGGAGTATACTTATCATTTTCTCCGAAATGATTCGTGCACTTGCGAGAGTTTTATAAATAGATAAAACCAAAGTAACGGGCAGGATCGGCGATGTCGGTTCTGCCCCTATCAGTAAAAACAAAGTTAAATTCAATACGATCAATTCCAGTACTTCCAGAATAACTTATTAATAAGTTAAAAATATTGAGGTCAAAAAAGAAATAAAAATGAGAAGTATTGACCTCTTATAAAAAATTAATAAATAAAATTTATAAAGTTTGCTTCTTTGGCGTATTAAGTTATAATAAATTCTATTTGAACATTTGATAATTATAAGGAAATTAAATATGGAGTATTTATTTCCTATGCTTTTTTTGTAAAATAGATATAAAAAAATGTTTAAGTTTTACTTTCCATTAATTTATGTTTAGTAATGCTTTCTCATTATATTCTTTCATTTGTAACTCTTGATTCCCAATACAGGCTAAATCAACCGAATTTTGTTGCCTAACTTCCAAAAGGAAAAGGTGATGACTAGAGGTTGGTGTATACATCATTTATAAACATCTTGTTACCTTCCAAGAAATATTTCCGAAGTGCATGAACTCAATATTTCCCATCATACTTATTTGCTTCTTACTCTAATAATTGGTTTGGAAGCTACATTCTATGAGAGATAGGTAAAAACAAAGTTAAATTCAATACGATCAATTCCAGTACTACGAGAATAACTTATTAATAAGTTAAAAATATTGATGTCAAAAAATAAATAAAAATGAGAAGTATTGACCTCTTATAAAAAATTAATAAATAAAATTTGTAAAGTTTGATTCTTTGGCGTATTAAGTTATAATAAAATCTATTTGATCATTTGATAATTATAAGGAAATAACATTTGGAGTATTTGTTTCCCGTGCTTTTTTTTGTTAAATAGATATAAAAAAATGTTTAAGTTTTCCTTTCCATTAATTTATGTTTACAAATGCTTTCTCATTATATTCTTTCATTTGTAAGTCTTGATTCCCAATACAGGCTAAATCAACCGAATTTTGTTGCCTAACTTCCAAAAGGAAAAGGTGATGACTAGAGGCTGGTGTATACATCATTTATAAACATCTTGTTACCTTCCAAGAAATATTTCCAAAGTACATGAACTCAATATTTCCGATCATCTTTATTTGCTTCTTACTCTAAGAATTGGTTTGGAACCTAAATTCTATGAGAGATAGGTAAAAACAAAGTTCAATTCAATACGATCGATTCCAGTACTACCAGAATAACTTATTAATAAGTTAAAAATATTGATGTCAAAAAATAAATAAAAATGAGAAATATTGAACTCTTTTCTAAAGTTTGATTGTTTGGCGTGTAAAGTTATAATAAATTCTATTTGAACATTTGATAATTATAAGGAAATTAAATATGGAGTATTTATTTCCTATGCTTTTTTTTATGTAAAATAGATATAAAAAAATGTTTAAGTTTTCCTTTCCATTAATTTATGTTTACAATTGCTTTCTCATTATATTCTTTCATTTGTAAGTCTTGATTCCCAGTACAGGCTAAATCATCCGAATTTTGTTGCCTAACTTCCAAAAGGAAAAGGTGATGACTAGAGGTTGGTGTATACATCATTTATAAACATCTTGTTACCTTCCAAGAAATATTTCCAAAGTACATGAACTCAATATTTCCCATCATCTTTATTTGCTTCTTACTCTAAGAATTGGTTTGGAACCTAAATTCTATGTGAGATAGGTAAAAACAAAGGTAAATTCAATACTTCTCATTTTTATTTATTTTTTGACATCAATATTTTTAACTTATTAATAAGTTATTCTGGTAGTACTGGAATTGATCGTATTGAATTTACCTTTGTTTTTACCCATCTCCCATAGAATTTAGGTTCCAAACCAATTCTTAGAGTAAGAAGCAAATAATGATGATGGGAAATATTGAGTTCTTGCATCATGGAAATATTTCTGGGAAGGTAACAAGATGTTTATAAATGATGTATACACCAACCTCTAGTAATCACCATTTCCTTTTCGAAGTTAGGCAACAAAATTCGGTTGATTTAGCCTGTATTGGGAATCAAGACTTACGAATGAAAGAATATAATGAGAAAGCGTTAGTAAACATAAATAAATGGACAATAAAACTTAACCATTCTTTTATATCTATTTTACAAAAAAAAAGCATGGGAAATAAATATTCCAAATTTTATTTCCTTATAATTATCAAATGTTCAAATAGAATTTATTATAACTTTATACCCCAAACAATCAAACTTTACAAATTTTATTTATTAATTTTTTATAAGAGGTCAATACTTCTCATTTTTATTTATTATTTGACATAAATATTTTTAAATTATTAATAAGTTATTCTGGTAGTACTGGAATTGAACGTATTGAATTGAACTTTATTTTTACCTATCTCCCATAGAATTTGGGTTCCAAACCAATTCTTAGAGTAATAAGCAAATAAAGATAATGGGAAATATTGAGTTCTTGCATCATGAAAATATTTCTTGGAAGGTAACCAGATGTTTATAAATGATGTATACACTAACCTCTAGTCATCACTTTTTCCTTTTGGAAGTTAGGCAACAAAATTCGGTTGATTTAGCCTATACTGGGAATCAAGACTCACGAATGAAAGAATATAATGAGAAAGCGTTAGAAAACATAAATAAATGGCCAATAAAACTTAAACATTTTTTTATATCTATTTTACAAAAAAAAAGCATGGGAAATAAATACTCCAAATTTTATTTCCTTATAATTATCAAATGTTTAAATATAATTTATTATAACTTAATACGCCAAACAAGCAAATTTTATTTATTAATTTTTTATTAGAGGTCAATACTTATCATTTTTATTTATTTTTTGACATCAATATTTTTAACTTATTAATAAGTTATTCTGGTAGTACTGGAATTGATCGTATTGAATTTACCTTTGTTTTTACCCATCTCCCATAGAATTTAGGTTCCAAACCAATTCTTAGAGTAAGAAGCAAATAATGATGATGGGAAATATTGAGTTCTTGCATCATGGAAATATTTCTGGGAAGGTAACAAGATGTTAATAAATGATGTATACACCAACCTCTAGTAATCACCTTTCCCTTTTGGAAGTTAGGCAACAAAATTCGGTTGATTTAGCCTGTATTGGGAATCAAGGCTTACGAAGAAAAGAATATAATGAGAAAGAGTTAGTAAACATAAATAAATGGACAATAAAACTTAACCATTTTTTTATATCTATTTTACAAAAAAATAGCATGGGAAATAAATACTCCAAATTTTATTTCCTTATAATTATCAAATGTTCAAATATAATTTATTATAACTTTGTACGCCAAACAATCAAAATTTACAAATTTTATTTCTTAATTTTTTATAAGAGGTCAATACTTCTCATTTTTATTTATTATTTGACATAAATATTTTTAAATTATTAATAAGTTATTCTGGTAGTACTGGAAATGAACGTATTGAATTGAACTTTGTTTTTACCTATCTCCCATAGAATTTAGGTTCCAGACAAATTCTTAGAGTAAGAAGCAAATAAAGATGATTAGAAATATTGAGTTTTTGCATGATGGAAATATTTCTTTAAAGGTAGAAAGATGTTTATAAATGATATATACACCAACCTCTAGTAATCACCTTTTTCTTTTGGTAGTTGGGCAACAAAATTCGATTTATTTCGCCTGTATTGGGAATGAAGACTTACAAATGAAAAAATAAAATGAGAAAGCATTAGTAAACATAAATTAATGGAAAGGAAAACTTAAACATTTTTTTATATCTATTTTACAAAAAAAAAAGCATGGGAAATAAATATTCCAAATTTTATTTCCATATAATTATCAAATGTCCAAATAGAATTTATTATAACTTTATACGCCAAACAATCAAACTTTACAAATTTTATTTCTTAATTTTTTATAAGAGGTCAATACTTCTCATTTTTATTTATTATTTGACATAAATATTTTTAAATTATTAATAAGTTATTCTGGTAGTACTGGAATTGAACGTATTGAATTGAACTTTATTTTTACCTATCTACCATAGAATTTAGGTTCCAAACCAATTTTTAGAATAATAAGCAAATAAAGATAATGGGAAATATTGAGTTCTTGCATCATGCAAATATTTCTTGGAAGGTAACATGATGTTTATAAATGATTTATACACCAACCTCTAGTCATCACTTTTTCCTTTTGGAAGTTAGGCAACAAAATTCGGTTTATTTAGCCTATACTGGGAATCAAGACTCACGAATGAAAGAATATAATGAGAAAGCGTTAGAAAACATAAATAAATGGACAATAAAACTTAAACATTTTTTCATATCTATTTTACAAAAAAAGCACGGGAAATAAATACTCCAAATATTATTCCCTTATAATTATCAAATGTTTAAATAGAATTTATTATAACTTAATATGCCAAACAAGCAAATTTTATTTATTAATTTTTTATTAGAGGTCAATACTTATCATTTTTATTTATTTTTTGACATCAATATTTTTAACTTATTAATAAGTTATTCTCTTAGTACTGGGATTGATCGTATTAAAACTTAACTTTGTTTTTACCAATCTCTCATAGAATTTAGGTTCCAAACCAATTCTTAGAGTAAGAAGCAAATAATGATGATGAGAAATATTGAGTTCTTGCATCATGGAAATATTTCTTGGAAGGTAACAAGATGTTTATAAATGATGTATACACCAACCTCTAGTAATCACCTTTTCCTTTTGGAAGTTAGGCAACAAAATTCGGTTGATTTAGCCTGTATTGGGAATCAAGACTTACGAATAAAAGAATATAATGAGAAAGCGTTAGTAAACATAAATAAATGGACAATAAAACTTAACCATTTTTTTATATCTATTTTACAAAAAAAAAACCATGGGAAATAAATACTCCAAATTTTATTTCCTTATAATTATAAAATGTTCAAATAGAATTTATTATAACTTTGTACGCGATATAATCAAACTTTACAAATTTTATTTCTTAATTTTTTATAAGAGGTCAATACTTCTCATTTTTATTTATGATTTGACATAAATATTTTTAAATTATTAATAAGTTATTCTGATAGTACTGGAATTGAACGTATTGACTTGAACTTTATTTTTACCTATCTACCATAGAATTTAGGTTCCAAACCAATTTTTAGAGTAATAAGCAAATAAAGATAATGGGAAATATTGAGTTCTTGCATCATGGAAATATTTCTTGGAAGGTAACAAGATTTTTATAAATGATGTATACACCAACCTCTAGTAATCACCTTTCCCTTTTGGAAGATAGGCAACAAAATTCGGTTTATTTAGCCTGTATTGGGAATCAAGACTCACGAATGAAAGAATATAATGAGAAAGCGTTAGAAAACATAAATATATGGACAATAAAACTTAACCATTCTTTTATATCTATTTTACAAAAAAAAAGCATGGGAAATAAATACTCCAAATTTTATTTCCTTATAATTATCAAATGTTCAAATAGAATTTATTATAACTTTGTACGCGAAACAATCAAACTTTAGAAATTTTATATATTCATTTTTTATAAGAGGTCAATACTTCTCATTTTTATTTATGATTTGACATAAATATTATTAAATTATTAATAAGTTATTCTGGTAGTACTGGAATTGAACGTATTGAATTGAACTTTATTTTTACCTATCTACCATAGAATTTAGGTTCCAAACCAATTCTTAGAGTAATAAACAAATAAAGATAATGGGAAATATTGAGTTCTTGCATCATGGAAATATTTCTTGGAAGGTAACAAGATGTTTATAAATGATGTATACACCAACCTCTAGTCATCACTTTTTCCTTTTGGAAGTTAGGCAACAAAATTCGGTTTATTTAGCCTATACTGGGAATCAAGACTCACGAATGAAAGAATATAATGAGAAAGCGTTAGAAAACATAAATAAATGGACAATAAAACTTAAACTTTTTTTCATATCTATTTTACAAAAAAAAGCACGAGAAATAAATACTCCAAATATTATTCCCTTATAATTATCAAATGTTTAAATATAATTTATTATAACTTAATACGCTAAAGAAGCAAATTTTATTTATTAATTTTTTATTAGAGGTCAATGCTTATCATTTTTATTTATTTTTTGACATAAATATTTTTAACATATTAATAAGTTATTCTGGTAGTACTGGAATTGATCGTATTGAATTTACCTTTGTTTTTACCCATCTCCCATAGAATTTAGGTTCCAAACCAATTCTTAGAGTAAGAAGCAAATAATGATAATGGGAAATATTGAGTTCTTGCATCATGGAAATATTTCTTGGAAGGTAACAAGATGTTTATAAATGATGTATACACCAACCTCTAGTCATCACTTTTTCCTTTTGGAAGTTAGGCAACAAAATTTGGTTGATTTAGCCTGTACAGGGAATCAAGACTTACAAATGAAAGAATATAATGAGAAAGCGTTAGTAAACATAAATAAATGGAAAGGAAAACTTAAACATTTTTTCATATCTATTTTACCAAAAAAAGCACGGGAAATAAATACTCCAAATATTATTTCCTTATAATTATCAAATGTTTAAATAGAATTTATTATAACTTAATACGCCAAACAAGCAAATTTTATTTATTAATTTTTTATTAGAGGTCAATACTTATCATTTTTATTTATTTTTTCATATCAATATTTTTAACTTATTAATAAGTTATTCTGGTAGTACTGGAATTGATCGTATTGAATTTACCTTTGTTTTTACCTATCTCCCATAGAATTTAGGTTCCAAACCAATTCTTAGAGTAATAAGCAAATAAAGATGATGGGAAATATTGAGTTCTTGCATCATGGAAATATTTCTTGGAAGGTAACAAGATGTTTATAAATGATGTATACACCAACCTCTAGTAATCACCTTTTCCTTTTGGAAGTTAGGCAACAAAATTTGGTTGATTTAGCCTGTATTGGGAATCAAGACTTACGAAGAAAAGAATATAATGAGAAAGAGTTAGTAAACATAAATAAATGGACAATAAAACTTAACCATTTTTTATATCTATTTTACAAAAAAATAGCAAGGGAAATAAATACTCCAAATTTTATTTCCTTATAATTATCAAATGTTCAAATATAATTTATTATAACTTTGTACGCCAAACAATCAAAATTTACAAATTTTATTTCTTAATTTTTTATAAGAGGTCAATACTTCTCATTTTTATTTATTATTTGACATAAATATTTTTAAATTATTAATAAGTTATTCTAGTAGTACTGGAAATGAACGTATTGAATTGAACTCTATTTTTACCTATCTACCATAGAATTTTGGTTCCAAACCAATTTTTAGAGTAATAAGCAAATAAAGATAATGGGAAATATTGAGTTCTTGCATCATGGAAATATTTCTTGGAAGGTAACAAGATGTTTATAAATGATGTATACACCAACCTCTAGTAATCACCTTTCTCTTTTGGAAGTTAGGCAACAAAATTCGGTTGATTTAGCCTGTATTGGGAATCAAGACTTACAAATAAAAGAATATAATGAGAAGGCGTTAGTAAACATAAATAAATGGACAATAAAACTTAACCATTCTTCTATATCTATTTTACAAAAAAAAAAGCATGGGAAATAAATATTCCAAATTTTATTTCCATATAATTATCAAATGTCCAAATAGAATTTATTATAACTTTATACGCCAAACAATCAAACTTTACAAATTTTATTTCTTAATTTTTTATAAGAGGTCAATACTTCTCATTTTTATTTATTATTTGACATAAATATTTTTAAATTATTAATAAGTTATTCTGGTAGTACTGGAATTGAACGTATTGAATTGAACTT
This sequence comes from Hippophae gyantsensis, assembly GCA_030763125.1. Taxonomy (NCBI): domain Eukaryota; kingdom Viridiplantae; phylum Streptophyta; class Magnoliopsida; order Rosales; family Elaeagnaceae; genus Hippophae; species Hippophae gyantsensis. The sequence continues at coordinate 29,025,763 of CM061032.1, forward strand.
TATTTTTACCTATCTCCCATAGAATTTAGGTTCCAAACCAATTTTTAGAGTAATAAGCAAATAAAGATAATGGGAAATATTGAGTTCTTGCATCATGCAAATATTTCTTGGAAGGTAACATGATGTTTATAAATGATTTATACACCAACCTCTAGTCATCACTTTTTCCTTTTGGAAGTTAGGCAACAAAATTCGGTTTATTTAGCCTATACTGGGAATCAAGACTCACGAATGAAAGAATATAATGAGAAAGCGTTAGAAAAAATAAATAAATGGACAATAAAACTTAAACATTTTTTAATATCTATTTTACAAAAAAAAAGCACGAGAAATAAATACTCCAAATATTATTTCCTTATAATTATCAAATGTTTAAATAGAATTTGTTATAACTTAATACGCCAAACAAGCAAATTTAATTTATTAATTTTTTATTAGAGGTCAATACTTATCATTTTTATTTATTTTTTGACATCAATATTTTTAACTTATTAATAAGTTATTCTGGTAGTACTGGAATTGATCGTATTGAAACTTAACTTTGTTTTTACCAATCTCTCATAGAATTTAGGTTCCAAACCAATTCTTAGAGTAAGAAGCAAATAATGATGATGAGAAATATGGAGTTCTTGCATCATGGAAATATTTTATGGAAGGTAACAAGATGTTTATAAATGATGTATACACCAATCTCTAGTAATCACCTTTCCCTTTTGGAGTTAGGCAACAAAATTCGGTTGATTTAGCCTGTATTGGGAATCAAGACTTACGAATAAAAGAATATAATGAGAAAGCGTTAGTAAACAAAAATAAATGGACAATAAAACTTAACCATTTTTTTATATCTATTTTACAAAAAAAAGCACGAGAAATAAATACTCCAAATATTATTCCCTTATATTTATCAAATGTTTAAATATAATTTATTATAACTTAATACGCTAAACAGGCAAATTTTATTTATTAATTTTTTATTAGAGGTCAATACTAATCATTTTTATTTATTTTTTGAAATAAATATTTTTAACTTATTAATAAGTTATTCTTGTAGTACTGGAATTGATCGTATTGAATTTACCTTTGTTTTTACCCATCTGCCATAGAATTTAGGTTCCAAACCAATTCTTAGAGTAAGAAGCAAATAATGATGATGGGAAATATTGAGTTCTTGCATCATGGAAATATTCCTCGGAAGGTAACAAGATGTTTATAAATGATGTATACACCAACCTCTAGACATCACTTTTTCCTTTTGGAAGTTAGGCAACAAAATTCGATTGATTTAGCCTCTATAGGGAATCAAGACTTACAAATGAAAGAATATAATGAGAAAGCATTAGTAAACATAAATTAATGGAAAAGAAACCTTAAACATTTTTTCATATCTATTTTACAAAAAAAGCACGGGAAATAAATACTCCAAATATTATTCCCTTATAATTATCAAATGTTTAAATAGAATTTATTATAACTTAATATGCCAAACAAGCAAATTTTATTTATTAATTTTTTATTAGAGGTCAATACTTATCATTTTTATTTATTTTTTCATATCAATATTTTTAACTTATTAATAAGTTATTCTTGTAGTACTGGAATTGATCGTATTGAATTTACCTTTGTTTTTACCTATCTCCCATAGAATTTAGGTTCCAAACCAATTCTTAGAGTAAGAAGCAAATAATGATGATGGGAAATATTGAGTTCTTGCATCATGGAAATATTTCTTGGAAGGTAACAAGATGTTTATAAATGATGTATACACTAACCTCTAGTAATCACCTTTTCCTTTTCGAAGTTACGCAACAAAATTCGGTTGATTTAGCCTGTATTGGGAATCAAGACTTACGAATGAAAGAATATAATGAGAAAGCGTTAGTAAACATAAATAAATGGACAATAAAACTTAAACATTTTTTTATATCTATTTTACAAAAAAAAGCATGGGAAATAAATACTCCAAATTTTATTTCCTTATAATTATCAAATGTTTAAATATAATTTATTATAACTTAATACGCCAAACAAGCAAATTTTATTTATTAATTTTTTATTAGAGGTCAATACTTATCATTTTTATTTATTTTTTGACATCAACATTTTTAACCTATTAATAAGTTATTCTGGTAGTACTGGAATTGATCGTATTGAATTTACCTTTGTTTTTACCTATCTCACATAGAATTTAGGTTCCAAACCAATTTTTAGAGTAAGAAGCAAATAATGATGATGGGAAATATTGAGTTCTTGCATCATGGAAATATTTCTTGGAAGGTAACAAGATGTTTATAAATGATGTGAACACCAACCTCAAGTAATCACCTTTCCCTTTTGGAAGTTAGGCAACAAAATTCGGTTGATTTATCCGGTATTGGGAATCAAGACTTACGAATAAAAGAATATAATGAGAAGGCGTTAGTAAACATAAATAAATGGACAATAAAACTTAACCATTATTTTATATCTATTTTACAAAAAAAAAAGCATGGGAAATAAATATTCCAAATTTTATTTCCTTATAATTATCAAATTTTCAAATAGAATTTATTATAACTTTATACGCCAAACAATCAAACTTTACAAATTTTATTTCTTAATTTTTTATAAGAGGTCAATACTTCTCATTTTTATTTATTATTTGACATAAATATTTTTAAATTATTAATAAGTTATTCTGGTAGTACTGGAATTCAACGTATTCAATTGAACTTTATTTTTACCTATCTCCCATAGAATTTAGGTTCCAAACCAATTTTTAGAGTAATAAGCAAATAAAGATAATGGGAAATATTGAGTTCTTGCATCATGGAAATATTTCTTGGAAGGTAACAAGATGTTAATAAATGATGTATACACGAACCTCTAGTCATCACATTTTCCTTTTGGAAGTTAGGCAACAAAATTGGGTTGATTTAGCCTGTATTGGGAATCAAGACTTACGAATAAAAGAATATAATGAGAAGGCGTTAGTAAACATAAATAAATGGACAATAAAACTTAACCATTTTTTTATATCTATTTTACAAAAAAAAAGCATGGGAAATAAATTCTCCAAATTTTATTTCCTTATAATTATCAAATGTTCAAATATAATTTATTATAACTTTGTACGCCAAACAATCAAACTTTACAAATTTTATTTCTTAATTTTTTATAAGAGGTCAATACTTCTCATTTTTATTTATTATTTGACATAAATATTTTTAAATTATTAATAAGTTATTCTGGTAGTACTGGAATTGAACGTATTGAATTGAACTTTATTTTTACCTATCTACCATAGAATTTAGGTTCCAAACCAATTTTTAGAGTAATAAGCAAATAAAGATAATGGGAAATATTGAGTTCTTGCATCATGGAAATATTTCTTGGAAGGTAACAAGATTTTTATAAATGATGTATACACCAACCTCTAGTAATCACCTTTCCCTTTTGGAAGTTAGGCAAAAAAATTCAGTTGATTTAGCCTGTATTGGGAATCAAGACTTACGAATAAAAGAATATAATGAGAAAGCGTTAGTAAACATAAATAAATGGACAATAAAACTTAACCATTCTTTTATATCTATTTTACAAAAAAAAAGCATGGGAAATAAATACTCCAAATTTTATTTCCTTATAATTATCAAATGTTCAAATAGAATTTATTATAACTTTGTACGCGAAACAATCAAACTTTAGAAATTTTATATATTTATTTTTTATAAGAGGTCAATACTTCTCATTTTTATTTATGATTTGACATAAATATTTTTAAATTATTAATAAGTTATTCTGGTAGTACTGGAATTGAACGTATTGAATTGAACTTTATTTTTACCTATCTACCATAGAATTTAGGTTCCAAACCAATTCTTAGAGTAATAAGCAAATAAAGATAATGGGAAATATTGAGTTCTTGCATCATGGAAATATTTCTTGGAAGGTAACAAGATGTTTATAAATGATGTATACACCAACCTCTAGTCATCACTTTTTCCTTTTGGAAGTTAGGCAACAAAATTCGGTTTATTTAGCCTATACTGGGAATCAAGACTCACGAATGAAAGAATATAATGAGAAAGCGTTAGAAAACATAAATAAATGGACAATAAAACTTAAACTTTTTTTCATATCTATTTTACAAAAAAAAGCACGAGAAATAAATACTCCAAATATTATTCCCTTATAATTATCAAATGTTTAAATATAATTTATTATAACTTAATACGCTAAAGAAGCAAATTTTATTTATTAATTTTTTATTAGAGGTCAATGCTTATCATTTTTATTTATTTTTTGACATCAATATTTTTAACTTATTAATAAGTTATTCTGGTAGTACTGGAATTGATCGTATTGAATTTACCTTTGTTTTTACCCATCTCCCATAGAATTTAGGTTCCAAACCAATTCATAGAGTAAGAAGCAAATAATGATGATGGGAAATATTGAGTTCTTGCATCATGGAAATATTTCTTGGAAGGTAACAAGATGTTTATAAATGATGTATACACCAACCTCTAGTAATCACCTTTCCCTTTTGGAAGTTAGGCACAAAATTCGGTTGATTTAGCCTGTATTGGGAATCAAGACTTACGAATAAAAGAATATAATGAGAAAGAGTTAGTAAACATAAATAAATGGACAATAAAACTTAACCATTTTTTTATATCCATTTTACAAAAAAAAAGCATGGGAAATAAATTCTCCAAATTTTATTTCCTTATAATTATCAAATGTTCAAATATAATTTATTATAACTTTGTACGCCAAACAATCAAACTTTACAAATTTTATTTCTTAATTTTTTATAAGAGGTCAATACTTCTCATTTTTATTTATTATTTGACATAAATATTTTTAAATTATTAATAAGTTATTCTGGTAGTACTGGAATTGAACGTATTGAATTTACCTTTGTTTTTACCCATCTCCCATAGAATTTAGGTTCCAAACCAATTCATAGAGTAAGAAGCAAATAATGATGATGGGAAATATTGAGTTCTTGCATCATGGAAATATTTCTTGGAAGGTAACAAGATGTTTATAAATGATGTATACACCAACCTCTAGTAATCACCTTTCCCTTTTGGAAGTTAGGCACAAAATTCGGTTGATTTAGCCTGTATTGGGAATCAAGACTTACGAATAAAAGAATATAATGAGAAAGAGTTAGTAAACATAAATAAATGGACAATAAAACTTAACCATTTTTTTATATCCATTTTCCAAAAAAAAAGCATGGGAAATAAATATTCCAAATTTTATTTCCATATAATTATCAAATGTCCAAATAGAATTTATTATAACTTTATACGCCAAACAATCAAACTTTACAAATTTTATTTCTTAATTTTTTATAAGAGGTCAATACTTCTCATTTTTATTTATTATTTGACATAAATATTTTTAAATTATTAATAAGTTATTCTGGTAGTACTGGAATTGAACGTATTGAATTGAACTTTATTTTTACCTATCTATCATAGAATTTAGGTTCCAAACCAATTCTTGGAGTAATAAGCAAATGAAGATAATGGGAAATATTGAGTTCTTGCATCATGGAAATATTTCTTGGAAGGTAACAAGATGTTTATAAATGATGTATACACCAACCTCTAGTCATCACTTTTTCCTTTTGGAAGTTAGGCAACAAAATTCGGTTTATTTAGCCTATACTGGGAATCAAGACTCACAAATGAAAGAATATAATGAGAAAGCGTTAGAAAACATAAATAAATGGACAATAAAACTTAAACATTTTTTCATATCTATTTTACAAAAAAAAAGCACGAGAAATAAATACTCCAAATATTATTCCCTTATAATTATCAAATGTTTAAATATAATTTATTATAACTTAATACTAAAGAATCAAACTTTTCAAATTTTATTTATTAATTTTTTATTAGAGGTCAATACTAATCATTTTTATTTATTTTTTGAAATAAATATTTTTAACTTATTAATAAGTTATTCTTGTAGTACTGGAATTGATCGTATTGAATTTACCTTTGTTTTTACCCATCTCCCATAGAATTTAGGTTCCAAACCAATTCTTAGAGTAAGAAGCAAATAATGATGATGGGAAATATTGATTTCTTGCATCATGGAAATATTTCTTGGAAGGTAACAAGATGTTTATAAATGATGTATACACCAACCTCTAGTAATCACCTTTTCTTTTTGTATGTTAGGCAACAAAATTCGGTTGATTTCGCCTATATTGGGAATCAAGACTTACGAATGAAAGAATATAATGAGAAAGCGTTAGTAAGCATAAATAAATGGACAATAAAACTTAAACATTTTTTTATATCTATTTTACAAAAAAAAAGCACGGGAAATAAATACTTCAAATTTTATTTCCTTATAATTATCAAATGTTCAAATAGAATTTAATATAACTTTATACGCCAAAGAATCAAACTTTTCAAATTTCATTTATTAAGTTTTTATAACAGGTCAATACTTATCATTTTTATTTATTTTTTGACATCAATATTTTTAACTTATTAATAAGTTATTCTGGTAGTACTGGAATTGATCGTATTGAATTTAACTTTGTTTTTACCTATCACTCATAGAATTTTGGTTCCAAACCAATTCTTAGAGTAAGAAGCAAATAAAGATGATGGGAAATATTGAGTTCTTGCATAATGGAAATATTTCTTGGAAGGTAACAAGATGTTTATCAATGATGTATACACCAACCTCTAGTCACCACCTTTTCCTTTTGGAAGTTAGGCAACAAAATTCGGTTGATTTTGCCTGTACTGGGAATCAAGACTTACAAATGAAAGACTATAATGAGAAAGCATTAGTAAATATAAATTAAAGGAAAGGAAAACTTAAACATTTTTTTTATATCTATTTTACAAAAAAAAGCACGAGAAATAAATACTCCAAATATTATTTCCTTATAATTATCAAATGTTTAAATAGAATTTATTATAACTTAATACGCCAAACAAGCAAATTTAATTTATTAATTTTTTATTAGAGGTCAATACTTATCATTTTTATTTATTTTTTGACATCAATATTTTTAACTTATTAATAAGTTATTCTGGTAGTACTGGAATTGATCGTATTGAATTTACCTTTGTTTTTACCTATCTCACATAGAATTTAGGTTCCAAACCAATTCTTAGAGTAAGAAGCAAATAATGATGATGGGAAATATTGAGTTCTTGCATCATGGAAATATTTCTTGGAAGGTAACAAGATGTCTATAAATGATGCATACACCAACCTCTAGTCATCACCTTTTCCTTTTTGAATTTAGGCAACAAAATTCGGTTAATTTAACCTGTATTGGGAATCAAGACTTACAAATGAAAGAATATAATGGGAAAGCGTTAGTAAACATAAATAACTGGACAAGAAACTTAAACTTTTTTTATATCTATTTTACAAAAAAAACACGCCAGGGAAATAAATATTCCAAATTTTATTTGCTTATAATTATCAAATGTTCAAATAGAATTTATTATAACTTTATACGCCAAACAATCAAACTTTAGAAATTTTATTTATTAATTTTTTTATAAGAGTTCAATACCTCTCATTTTAATTTATTTTTTGACATTAATATTTTTAACTTATTAATAAGTTATTCTGGTAGTACTGGAATTGATCGTATTGAATTGAACTTTATTTTTACCTATCTCTCATAGAATTTAGGTTCCAAACCCATTTTTAGAGTAAGAAGCAAATAAAGATGATGGGAAATATTGAGTTCATGCACTTTGGAAATATTTCTTGGAAGGTAACAAGATGTTTATAAATGATGTATACACCAACCTCTAGTCATCACCTTTTTCTTTTGGAAGTTAGGCAACAAAATTTGGTTGATTTAGCCTATACTGGGAATCAAGACTTACAAATGAAAGAATATAATGAGAAAGCATTAGTAAACATAAATTAATGGAAAGGAAAACTTAAACATTTTTTCATATCTATTTTACAAAAAAAAGCACGAGAAATAAATACTCCAAATGTTATTCCCATATAAAAAATTAATAAATAAGAGGTCAATACAGTTGACCTCTAGACATTAACTTTGTTTTTCCCTATCTCTCATAGAAATTTAGGTTCCAAACCAATTCTTAGAGTAATAAGCAAATAAAGATGATGAGAAATATTGAGTTCTTGCATCATGGAAATATTTCTTGGAAGGTAACAAGATGTTTATAAATGATGTATACACCAACCACAAGTAATCACCTTTTCATTTTGGAAGTTAGGCAACAAAAGTTGGTTGATTTAGCCTATACAAGGAATCAAGACTTACAAATGAAAGAATATAATGAGAAAGCATTAGTAAACATAAATTAATGGACAATAAAACTAAATTTGTTTTATATCTCTTTACAAAAAAGCATTGGAAATAAATACTCCAAATTTTATTTCCTTATAATTATCAAATGTTTAAATAGAATTTATTATAACTTTATGTGCCCAACAATTAAACTTTAGAAATTTTATTTATTAATTTTTTATAAGAGGTCAATACTTATCATTTTTATTTATTTTTTCATATCAATATTTTTAACTTATTAATAAGTTATTCTTGTAGTACTGGAATTGATCGTATTGAATTTACCTTTGTTTTTACCTATCTCCCATAGAATTTAGGTTCCAAACCAATTCTTAGAGTAAAAAGCAAATAATGATGATGAGAAATATTGAGTTCTTGCATCATTGAAATATTTCTTGGAAGGTAACAATATGTTTATAAATGATGTATACACCAACCTCTAGTCATCACCTTTTGCTTTTGGAAGTTAGGGAACAAAATTAGGTTGATTTTGCCTGTACTGAGAATCAAGACTTACAAATGAAAGAATATAATGAGAAAGCATTAGTAAACATAAATTAATGGAAAGGAAAACTTAAACATTTTTTCATATCTATTTTACAAAAAAAGCACGAGAAATAAATACTCCAAATATTATTTCCTTATAATTATCAAATGTTTAAATAGAATTTATTATAACTTAATACGCCAAACAAGCAAATTTTATTTATTAAATTTTTTATAAGAGGTTAATACTTCTCATTTTTATTTATTATTTGACATCAATATTTTTAACTTGTTAATAAGTTATTCTCGTAGTACTGGAATTGATCGTATTAAATTTAACTTTATTTTTACCTATCTCTCATAGAATTTTGGTTCCAAACCAATTTTTAGACTAATAAGAAAATAAAGATGATGAGAAATATTGAGTTCTTGCATCCTGGAAATATTTTTTGGAAGGTAACAAGATGTTTATAAATGATGTATACACCAACCACAAGTAATCACCTTTTCATTTTGGAAGTTAGGCAACAAAAGTTGGTTGATTTAGCCTCTACAGGGAATCAAGACTTACAAATGAAAGAATATAATGAGAAAGCATTAGTAAACATAAATTAATGGACAATAAAACTAAATTTTTTTATATCTATTTTACAAAAAAAAACATTGGAAATAAATCCTCCAAATTTAATTTCCTTATAATTATCAAATGTTTAAATAGAATTTATTATAACTTTATGCGCCCAACAATTAAACTTTAGAAATTTTATTTATTAATTTTTTATAAGAGGTCAATACTTCTAATTTTTATTTATTTTTTGACATCAATATTTTTAACTTATTAATAAGTTATTCTGGCAGTACTGGAATTGATCGTATTGAATTTACCTTTGCTTTTACCTATCTCCTATACAATTTAGGTTCCAAACCAATTCTTAGAGTAAGAAGCAAATAATGATGATGAGACATATTGAGTTCTTGCATCATGGAAATATTTCTTGGAAGGTAACAAGATGTTTATAAATGATGTATACACCAACCTCAAGTAATCACCTTTTCATTTTGGAAGTTAGGCAACAAAATTTGGTTGATTTAGCTTGTACATGGAATCAAGACTTACAAATGAAAGAATATAATGAGAAAGCATTAGTAAACATAAATTAATGGAAACGAAAACTTAAATATTTTTTTATATCTATTTTACAAAAAAAACATTGGAAATAAATCCTCCAAATTTAATTTCCTTATAATTATCAAATGTTTAAATAGAATTTATTATAACTTTATGCGCCCAACAATTAAACTTTAGAAATTTTATTTATTAATTTTTTATAAGAGGTCAATACTTCTAATTTTTATTTATTTTTTGACATCAATATTTTTAACTTATTAATAAGTTATTCTGGTAGTACTGGAATTGATCGTATTGAATTTACCTTTGCTTTTACCTATCTCCTATACAATTTAGGTTCCAAACCAATTCTTAGAGTAAGAAGCAAATAATGATGATGAGAAATATTGAGTTCTTGCATCATTGAAATATTTCTTGGAAGGTAACAATATGTTTATAAATGATGTATACACCAACCCCTAGTCATCACCTTTTCCTTTTGGAAGTTAGGAAACAAAATTCGGTTGATTTTGCCTGTACTGAGAATCAAGACTTACAAATGAAAGAATATAATGAGAAAGCATTAGTGAACATAAATTAATGGAAATGAAAACTTAAACATTTTTTCATATCTATTTTACAAAAAATGCACGGGAAATAAATACTCCAAATATTATTTCCTTATAATTATCAAATGTTCAAATAGAATTTATTATTACTTAATAAGCCAAACAAGCAAAATTTTGAAATTTTATTTATTAATTTTTTATAAGAGGTCAATACTTCTCATTTTTATTTATTATTTGACATCAATATTTTTAACTTATTAATAAGTTATTCTGGTAGTACTCGAATTGATCGTATTGAATTTAACTTTGTTTTTCCCTATCTCTCATAGAAATTTGGGCTCCAAACCAATTCTTAGAGTAATAAGCAAATAAATATGATGGGAAATATTGAGTTCTTGCATCATGGAAATATTTCTTGGAAGGTAACAAGATGTTTATAAATGATGTATACACCAACCTCAAGTAATCACCTTTTCATTTTGGAAGTTAGGCAACAAAATTTGGTTGATTTAGCTTGTACATGGAATCAAGACTTACAAATGAAAGAATATAATGAGAAAGCCTTAGTAAATATAAATAAATGGACAATAAAACTAAATTTGTTTTATATCTATTTTACAAAAAAAAAATTGGAAATAAATACTCCAAATTTTATTTCCTTATAAATATCAAATGTTTAAATAGAATTTATTATAACTTTATGCGCCCAACAATTAAACTTTAGAAATTTTATTTATTAATTTTTTATAAGAGGTCAATACTTCTCATTTTTATTTATTTTTTGACATCAACATTTTTAACTTATTAATAAGTTATTCTGGCAGTACTGGAATTGATCGTATTGAATTTACCTTTGTTTTTACCTATCTCCCATAGAATTTAGGTTCCAAACCAATTCCTAGAGTAAGAAGCAAATAATGATGATGAGAAATATTGAGTTCTTGCATCATTGAAATATTTCTTGGAAGGTAACAATATTTTTATAAATGATGTATACACCAACCCCTAGTCATCACCTTTTCCTTTTGGAAGTTAGGAAACAAAATTCTATTGATTTTGCCTGCATCGAGAATCAAGACTTACAAATGAAAGAATATAATGGGAAAGCATTAGTAAACATAAATTAATGGAAAGGAAAACTTAAACATTTTTTCATATCTATTTTACCAAAAAAAGCACGGGAAATAAATACTCCAAATATTATTTCCTTATAATTATCAAATGTTTAAATAGAATTTATTATAACTTAATACGCCAAACAAGAAAATTTTATTTATGAATTTTTTATTAGAGGTCAATACTTATCATTTTTATTTATTTTTTGACATCAATATTTTTAACTTATGAATAAGTTATTCTGGTAGTACTCGAATTGATCGTATTGAATTTAACTTTGTTTTTCCCTATCTCTCATAGAAATTTGGGTTCCAAACCAATTCTTAGAGTAAGAAGCAAATAATGATGATGGGAAATATTGAGTTCTTGCATCATGGAAATATTTCTTGGAAGGTAACAAGATGTTTATAAATGATGTATACAACCTCAAGTAATCACCTTTTCATTTTGGAAGTTAGGCAATAAAATTTGGTTGATTTAGCCTGTACAGGGAATCAAGACTTACGAATGAAAGAATATAATGATAAAGCGTTAGTAAACATAAATAAATGGACAATAAAACTAAAATTTTTTATATCTATTTTACAAAAAAAAAGCATTGGAAATAAATACTCCAAATTTAATTTCCTTATAATTATCAAATGTTTAAATAGAATTTGTTATAACTTAATACGCCAAACAATCAAACTTTAGAAATTTTATTTATTAATTTTTTATAAGAGGTCAATACTTCTCATTTTTATTTATTTTTTGACATCAATATTTTTAACTTATTAATAAGTTATTCTGGCAGTACTGGAATTGATCGTATTGAATTTACCTTTGCTTTTACCTATCTCCTATACAATTTAGGTTCCAAACCAATTCTTAGAGTAAGAAGCAAATAATGATGATGAGAAATATTGAGTTCTTGCATCATTGAAATATTTCTTGGAAGGTAACAATATGTTTATAAATGATGTATACACCAACCCCTAGTCATCACCTTTTCCTTTTGGAAGTTAGGAAACAAAATTCTATTGATTTTGCCTCCAGACCGAGAATCAAGACTTACAAATGAAAGAATATAATGAGAAAGCATTAGTGAACATAAATTAATGGAAAGGAAAACTTAAACATTTTTTCATATCTATTTTACAAAAAAAGCACGGGAAATAAATACTCCAAATATTATTTCCTTATAATTATCAAATGTTCAAATAGAATTTATTATAACTTAATAAGCCAAACAAGCAAAATTTTGAAATTTTATTTATTAATTTTTTATAAGAGGTTAATACTTCTCATTTTTATTTATTATTGGACATCAATATTTTTAACTTATTAATAAGTTATTCGGGCAAAGATCTGAATTGATCGTATTGAATTTACCTTTGTTTTTACCTATCTCCCATAGAATTTAGGTTCCAAACCAATTCCTAGAGTAAGAAGCAAATAATGATGATGAGAAATATTGAGTTCTTGCATCATTGAAATATTTCTTGGAAGGTAACAATATTTTTATAAATGATGTATACACCAACCCCTAGTCATCACCTTTTCCTTTTGGAAGTTAGGAGACAAAAGTCGATTGATTTTGGCTCAGACCGAGAATCAAGACTTACAAATGAAAGAATATAATGAGAAAGCATTAGTAAACATAAATTAATGGAAAGGAAAACTTAAACATTTTTTCATATCTATTTTACCAAAAAAAGCACCGGAAATAAATACTCCAAATATTATTTCCTTATAATTATCAAATGTTTAAATAGAATTTATTATAACTTAATACGCCAAACAAGCAAATTTTATTTATTAATTTTTTATAAGAGGTTAATACTTATCATTTTTATTTATTTTTTGACATCAATATTTTTAACTTATTAATAAGTTATTCTGGTAGTACTGGAATTGATCGTATTGAATTTACCTTTGTTTTTCCCTATCTCTCATAGAATTTAGGTTCCAAACCAATTCTTAGAGTAAGAAGCAAATAATGATGATGGGAAATATTGAGTTCTTGCATCATGGAAATATTTCTTGGAAGGTAACAAGATGTTTATAAATGATGTATACACCAACCTCAAGTAATCACCTTTTCTTTTGGAAGTTAGGCAACAAAATTTGGTTGATTTAGCTCAGACAGGAATCAAGACTTACAAATGAAAGAATATAATGAGAAAGCGTTAGTAAATATAAATAAATGGACAATAAAACTAAATTTTTTTATATCTATTTTACAAAAAAAAACATTGGAAATAAATCCTCCAAATTTAATTTCCTTATAATTATCAAATGTTTAAATAGAATTTATTATAACTTTATGCGCCCAACAATTAAACTTTAGAAATTTTATTTATTAATTTTTTATAAGAGGTCAATACTTCTAATTTTTATTTATTTTTTGACATCAATATTTTTAACTTATTAATAAGTTATTCTGGCAGTACTGGAATTGATCGTATTGAATTTACCTTTGCTTTTACCTATCTCCTATAGAATTTAGGTTCCAAACCAATTCTTAGAGTAAAAAGCAAATAATGATGATGAGAAATATTGAGTTCTTGCATCATTGAAATATTTCTTGGAAGGTAACAATATGTTTATAAATGATGTATACACCAACCTCTAGTCATCACCTTTTGCTTTTGGAAGTTAGGGAACAAAATTAGATTGATTTTGCTTCAGACTGAGAATCAAGACTTACAAATGAAAGAATATAATGAGAAAGCATTAGTAAACATAAATTAATGGAAAGGAAAACTTAAACATTTTTTCATATCTATTTTACAAAAAAAGCACGAGAAATAAATACTCCAAATATTATTTCCTTATAATTATCAAATGTTCAAATAGAATTTATTATAACTTAATAAGCCAAACAAGCAAAATTTTGAAATTTTTTTTATTAATTTTTTATAAGAGGTCAATACTTCTCATTTTTATTTATTATTTGACATCAATATTTTTAACTTATTAATAAGTTATTCTGGCAGTACTGGAATTGATCGTATTGAATTTACCTTTGTTTTTACCTATCTCCCATAGAATTTAGGTTCCAAACCAATTCCTAGAGTAAGAAGCAAATAATGATGATGAGAAATATTGAGTTCTTGCATCATTGAAATATTTCTTGGAAGGTAACAATATTTTTATAAATGATGTATACACCAACCCCTAGTCATCACCTTTTCCTTTTGAAGTTAGGAAACAAAATTCTATTGATTTTGCTGCAGATCGAGAATCAAGACTTACAAATGGAAGAACATAATGAGAAAGCATTAGTGAACATAAATTAATGGAAAGGAAAACTTAAACATTTTTTCATATCTACTTTACAAAAAAAGCACGGGAAATAAATACTCCAAATATTATTTCCTTATAATTATCAAATGTTTAAATAGAATTTATTATAACTTAATACGCCAAACAAGCAAATTTTATTTATTAATTTTTTATAAGAGGTCAATACTTCTCATTTTTATTTATTATTTGACATCAATATTTTTAACTTATTAATAAGTTATTCTATTAGTACTCGAATTGATCGTATTGAATTTAACTTTGTTTTTCCCTATCTCTCATAGAAATTTGGGCTCCAAACCAATTCTTAGAGTAATAAGCAAATAAAGATGATGAGAAATATTGAGTTCTTGCATCATGGAAATATTTCTTGGAAGGTAACAAGATGTTTATAAATGATGTATACACCAACCACAAGTAATCAACTTTTCATTTTGGAAGTTAGGCAACAAAAGTTGGTTGATTTAGCCTCTATAGGGAATCAAGACTTACAAATGAAAGAATATAATGAGAAAGCCTTAGTAAATATAAATAAATGGACAATAAAACTAAATTTGTTTTATATCTATTTTACAAAAAAAACATTGGAAATAAATACTCCAAATTTTATTTCCTTATAATTATCAAATGTTTAAATAGAATTTATTATAACTTTATGCGCCCAACAATTAAACTTTAGAAATTTTATTTATTAATTTTTTATAAGAGGTCAATACTTCTCATTTTTATTTATTTTTTGACATCAATATTTTTAACTTATTAATAAGTTATTCTGGCAGTACTGGAATTGATCGTATTGAATTTACCTTTGTTTTTACCTATCTCCCATAGAATTTAGGTTCCAAACCAATTCCTAGAGTAAGAAGCAAATAATGATGATGGGAAATATTGAGTTCTTGCATCATTGAAATATTTCTTGGAAGGTAACAAGATGTTTATAAATGATGTGAACACCAACCTCAAGTAATCACCTTTCCCTTTTGGAAGTTAGGCAACAAAATTCGGTTGATTTATCCGGTATTGGGAATCAAGACTTACGAATAAAAGAATATAATGAGAAGGCGTTAGTAAACATAAATAAATGGACAATAAAACTTAACCATTATTTTATATCTATTTTACAAAAAAAAAAGCATGGGAAATAAATATTCCAAATTTTATTTCCTTATAATTATCAAATTTTCAAATAGAATTTATTATAACTTTATACGCCAAACAATCAAACTTTACAAATTTTATTTCTTAATTTTTTATAAGAGGTCAATACTTCTCATTTTTATTTATTATTTGACATAAATATTTTTAAATTATTAATAAGTTATTCTGGTAGTACTGGAATTCAACGTATTCAATTGAACTTTATTTTTACCTATCTCCCATAGAATTTAGGTTCCAAACCAATTTTTAGAGTAATAAGCAAATAAAGATAATGGGAAATATTGAGTTCTTGCATCATGGAAATATTTGTTGGATTCTAACAATATCTTAATAAATGATGTATACGCGAAACCCTACTCATCACATTTTTCTTTTGCAACTTAGCCAAGAAAGTTGGGTTGAGTTAGCAGATATTGGGAACCGAGACTGATGAATAAAAGAATATGATGAGAAGGGGTTAGTAAACATAAATAAATGGACAATAAAACTTAACCATTTTTTTATATCTATTTTACAAAAAAAAAGCATGGGAAATAAATTCTCCAAATTTTATTTCCTTATAATTATCAAATGTTCAAATATAATTTATTATAACTTTGTACGCCAAACAATCAAACTTTACAAATTTTATTTCTTAATTTTTTATAAGAGGTCAATACTTCTCATTTTTATTTATTATTTGACATAAATATTTTTAAATTATTAATAAGTTATTCTGGTAGTACTGGAATTGAACGTATTGAATTGAACTTTATTTTTACCTATCTACCATAGAATTTAGGTTCCAAACCAATTTTTAGAGTAATAAGCAAATAAAGATAATGGGAAATATTGAGTTCTTGCATCATGGAAATATTTCTTGGAAGGTAACAAGATTTTTATAAATGATGTATACACCAACCTCTAGTAATCACCTTTCCCTTTTGGAAGTTAGGCAAAAAAATTCAGTTGATTTAGCCTCAGATTGGGAATCAAGACTTACGAATAAAAGAATATAATGAGAAAGCGTTAGTCAACATAAATAAATGGACAATAAAACTTAACGATTTTTTTATATCTATTTTACATAAAAAAGCATGGGAAATAAATACTCCAAATTTTATTTCCTTATAATTATCAAATGTTCAAATAGAATTTATTATAACTTTGTACGCGAAACAATCAAACTTTAGAAATTTTATATATTTATTTTTTATAAGAGGTCAATACTTCTCATTTTTATTTATGATTTGACATAAATATTTTTAAATTATTAATAAGTTATTCTGGTAGTACTGGAATTGAACGTATTGAATTGAACTTTATTTTTACCTATCTACCATAGAATTTAGGTTCCAAACCAATTCTTAGAGTAATAAGCAAATAAAGATAATGGGAAATATTGAGTTCTTGCATCATGGAAATATTTCTTGGAAGGTAACAAGATGTTTATAAATGATGTATACACCAACCTCTAGTCATCACTTTTTCTTTTTGGAAGTTAAGCAACAAAATTCTATTTATTTAGCCTATAATCGGGAATCAAGACTCACGAATGAAAGAATATAATGAGAAAGCGTTAGAAAACATAAATAAATGGACAATAAAACTTAAACATTTTTTAATATCTATTTTACAAAAAAAAGCACGAGAAATAAATACTCCAAATATTATTCCCTTATAATTATCAAATGTTTAAATATAATTTATTATAACTTAATACGCTAAAGAAGCAAATTTTATTTATTAATTTTTTATTAGAGGTCAATGCTTATCATTTTTATTTATTTTTTGACATCAATATTTTTAACTTATTAATAAGTTATTCTGGTAGTACTGGAATTGATCGTATTGAATTTACCTTTGTTTTTACCCATCTCCCATAGAATTTAGGTTCCAAACCAATTCATAGAGTAAGAAGCAAATAATGATGATGGGAAATATTGAGTTCTTGCATCATGGAAATATTTCTTGGAAGGTAACAAGATGTTTATAAATGATGTATACACCAACCTCTAGTAATCACCTTTCCCTTTTGGAAGTTAGGCACAAAATTCGGTTGATTTAGCCTCAGATTGGGAATCAAGACTTACGAATAAAAGAATATAATGAGAAAGAGTTAGTAAACATAAATAAATGGACAATAAAACTTAACCATTTTTTTATATCCATTTTACAAAAAAAAAGCATGGGAAATAAATTCTCCAAATTTTATTTCCTTATAATTATCAAATGTTCAAATATAATTTATTATAACTTTGTACGCCAAACAATCAAACTTTACAAATTTTATTTCTTAATTTTTTATAAGAGGTCAATACTTCTCATTTTTATTTATTATTTGACATAAATATTTTTAAATTATTAATAAGTTATTCTGGTAGTACTGGAATTGAACGTATTGAATTTACCTTTGTTTTTACCCATCTCCCATAGAATTTAGGTTCCAAACCAATTCATAGAGTAAGAAGCAAATAATGATGATGGGAAATATTGAGTTCTTGCATCATGGAAATATTTCTTGGAAGGTAACAAGATGTTTATAAATGATGTATACACCAACCTCTAGTAATCACCTTTCCCTTTTGGAAGTTAGGCACAAAATTCTATTGATTTAGCTCAGATTGGGAATCAAGACTTACGAATAAAAGAATATAATGAGAAAGAGTTAGTAAACATAAATAAATGGACAATAAAACTTAACCATTTTTTTATATCCATTTTCCAAAAAAAAAGCATGGGAAATAAATATTCCAAATTTTATTTCCATATAATTATCAAATGTCCAAATAGAATTTATTATAACTTTATACGCCAAAGAATCAAACTTTTCAAATTTCATTTATTAAGTTTTTATAACAGGTCAATACTTCTCATTTTTATTTATTATTTGACATCAATATTTTTACCTTATTAATAAGTTATTCTGGTAGTACTGGGATTGATCGTATTGAATTTAACTTTTTTTTTACCTATCTCTCAGAGAATTTTGGTTCCAAACCAATTCTTAGAGTAAGAAGCAAATAATGATGATGGGAAATATTGAGTTCTTGCATCATGGAAATATTTCTTGGAAGGTAACAAGATGTTTATAAATGATGTATACACCAAGCTCTTGTAATCACCTTTTCTATTTGGAAGTTAGGCAACAAAATTCGGTTGATTTAGCCTATATTGGGAATCAAGACTTGCGAATGAAAGAATATAATGATAAAGCGTTAGTAAACATAAATAAATTCACAATAAAACTTAAACATTTTTTCATATCTTTTTTACAAAAAAAAAGCACGGGAAATAAATACTCCAAATTTTATTTGCTTGTAATTATCAAATGTTTAAATAGAATTTATTATAACTTAATACGCCAAAGAATCAAACTTTTCAAATTTCATTTATTAAGTTTTTATAACAGGTCAATACTTCTCATTTTTATTTATTATTTGACATCAATATTTTTACCTTATTAATAAGTTATTCCGTAGTACCGATTGATCGTATTGAATTTAACTTTTTTTTTACCTATCTCTCAGAGAATTTTGGTTCCAAACCAATTCTTAGAGTAAGAAGCAAATAATGATGATGGGAAATATTGAGTTCTTGCATCATGGAAATATTTCTTGGAAGGTAACAAGATGTTTATAAATGATGTATACACCAAGCTCTTGTAATCACCTTTTCCTTTTCGAAGTTAGGCAACAAAATTCGGTTGATTTAGCCTGTATTGGGAATCAAGACTTACAAATGAAAGAATATAATGAGAAAGCATTAGTAAACATAAATTAATGGAAAGGAAAACTTAAACATTTTTTCATATCTATTTTACAAAAAAAAGCACGGGAAATAAATACTCCAAATATTATTTCCTTATAATTATCAAATGTTTAAATAGAATTTATTATAACTTAATACGCCAAACAAGCAAATTTTATTTATTAATTTTTTATTAGAGGTCAATACTTATCATTTTTATTTATTTTTTGATATCAATATTTTTAACTTATTAATAAGTTATTCTGGTAGTACTGGAATTGATCGTATTGAATTTACCTTTGTTTTTACCTATCTCCCATAGAATTTAGGTTCCAAACCAATTCTTAGAGTAAGAAGCAAATAATGATGATGGGAAATATTGAGTTCTTGCATCATGGAAATATTTCTTGGAAGGTAACAAGATGTCTATAAATGATGTATACACCAACCTCTAGTCAAAACCTTTTCCTAATTGAATTTAGGCAACATAATTCGGTTGATTTAGCGTGTATTGGGAATCATGACTTACAAATGAAAGAATATAATGGGAAAGCGTTAGTAAACATAAATAAATGGAAAAAAAACTTAAACTTTTTTTATATCTATTTTACAAAAAAAACACGCCAGGGAAATAAATATTCCAAATTTTATTTCCTTATAATTATCAAATGTTCAAATAGAATTTATTATAACTTTATACGCCAAACAATCAAACTTTAGAAATTTTATTTATTAATTTTTTTATAAGTGTTCAATACTTCTCATTTTTATTTATTTTTTGACAT
>CM061032.1:29046403-29167646 GCA_030763125.1 Hippophae gyantsensis
ATTATATGGGAGATAGGTAAAAATAAAGTTCAATTCAATACGTTCAATTCAATACGTTCAATTTCGGTACTGCTAGAATAGAATTATTAATAATTTAAAATATATTGATGTCAAATAATAAATAAAAATGAGAAGGAATGAACTCTTATAAAAAAATTAATAAATAAAATTTGTAAAATTTGCTTGTTTGACATTATTAAAAATTTATAATCAAATCTATTTGAACATTTGATAATTATAGGGAAATAATATTTGGAGTATTTACTTCCGATTGCTTTTTTTGTAAAATAGATATGAAAAAATGTTTAAGTTTTCCTTTCCATTAAATTATGTTTACTATTTCTTTCTCATTATATTCTTTTTCTGTTTTTAAGTCTTGATTCCCAATATAGGCTAAATCAACTTGAATTTTATTGCCTAACTTCCAAAAGGAAAAAGTGATGACTAGAGGTTGGTGTATACATCATTTATAAACATCTTCATTACGTTCCAAGAAATATTTCCATGATGCAAGAACTCAATATTTCCCATTATCTTTATTTGCTTATTACTCTAAGAATTGGGTTGGAACCTAAATTCTATGGGAGATAGAGTAAAAATAAAAGTTCAATTCAATACGTTCAATTCCAATACGTTCAATTCCGATTACTACTAGAATAAATTATTAATAATTTAAAAATATTGATGTCAAATAATAAATAAAAATGAGAAGTAATGGCCTGCTATAAAAATTAATAAATAAAATTTGAAAGGTTTGATTGTTTGGCGTATAAAGTTATAATAAATTCTATTTGAGCATTTGATAATTATAAGAAAATAAAATTTGGAGTATTTACTTGGATTGCTCTTTTTGTAAAAATAGATATGAAAAAAATGTTTAAGTTTTCCTTTCCATTAAATTATGTTTACTATTTCTTTCTCATTATATTCTTTCTATTTTGTAAGTCTTGATTCCCGATATAGGCTAAATCAAGCGAGATTTTGTTGCCCTAACTTCCAAAAAGGAAAAAGTGATGACTAAGAGGGTTGAATTGTATACATCATTTATAAACATCTTAGTACGTTCAAGAAATATTTCCATGATGCAAGAACTCAATATTTCCCATTATCTTTATTTGCTTATTACTCTAGGAATTGGGTTGGAACCTAGCATTCTATGGGAGATAATTAAAAATAAAGTTCAATTCAATACGTTCAATTCAATACGTTCAATTAATACGTTCAATTTCGGTCTACTTCAGAATAAATTATTAATAATTTAAAAATATTTATGTCAAATAATAAATAAAAATGAGAAGTATTGACCTGTATAAAAATTAATAAATAAAATTAAAAAAGTTTGATTGTTTAGCGTATAAAGTTACAAAAAATTCTATTTGAAGATTTGATAAGTATCAGGAAATAAAATTTGGAGGATTTATTTCCCATGCTCTTTTTTGTAAAATATATATAAAAAATGTTTAAGTTTTATTGTCCATTTATTTATGTTTACCTAGCGACTTTTATAAATTATATTCTTTCATTATTAAGTCTTGATTCCCAACTCAGGCTAAATCATATAAAATTTTTTGCCCAACTTCCAAAAGGAAAAGGTGAAAATTGCTAGAGGTTGGTGTATACATCATTTAGAAACATCTTGTTCCCTTCCAAGAAATCTTTCCATGATCTGAGAACTTCGATATTTCTCATTATCTTTATTTGCATATTAGTCTAAGAATTGGTTTGGAACCTAAAATCTATGGGAGATAGGTAAAAATAAAGGTCAATTCAATACGTTCCAATTTCAAGGTACTACGAGAATAACTTATTAATAATATAAAAATATTTATGTCAAATAATAAATAAAAATATAGGAAGTATGGCCCTCTTATAAAAAAATAATAAATAAAATTTTTAAAGTTTGATTCTTTTGCGTATAAAGTTATAGTAAATTCTATTTGAACATTTGATAATTATAAGGAAATAAAATTTGGAGAATTTATTTCCCATGCTTCATTTTTGTGAAATAGATATAAAAAAAATGTTTAGGATTTTATTGTCCATTTATTTATGTTTACTAGCAGCTTTCTCGTTATATTTCTTTCATTAAGTAAGTCTTGATTCCCAATACAGGCTAAATCAACCGAATTTTGTTGCCTAACTTCCAAAAGAAAAAGGTGATTACTAGAGGATGGTGTATACATCATATATAAACATCTTGTTACCTTACAAGAAATATTTCCATGATGCAAGAACTCAATATTTCCCATTATATTTATTTTCTTATTACACTAAGAATTGGTTTGGAACCTAAATTCTATGAGAGATAGGTAAAAACAAAGTTAAATTCAATATGATCAATTCCATTACAACCAGAATAACTTACTAATATGTTAAAAATATTGATGTCAATTAATAAATAAAAATGAGAAGTATTGACCTCTTATAAAAAATTAATAAATAAAATTTGTAAAGTTTGATTGTTTGGCGTGTAAAGTTATAATAAATTCTATTTGATCATTTGATAATTATAAGGAAATTAAATATGGAGTATTTATTTCCAATGCTTTTTTTCTGTAAAATAGATATAAAAAATGTTTAAGTTTTATTGTCCATTTATTTATGTTTACTAACGCTTTCTCATTATAATCTTTCATTCGTAAGTCTTGATTCCACCTTCACCTTCAATCAACGAATTTTGTTACCCAATTTCAAAAAAGGAAAAAAAAGGTGATTACTAAGAGGTTGTTGTATACATCATTGATGTGGCAAACCGGCATCGCCAATTCTCGCATAAATACTTTGGTTTTAATATTTGTAAAACTCTACTTAAGTGCACGAATCATTTAAGTAGAAAATGATAAGTATACTCCCAAAGGTCGATCTAAGGAAGGAATGTATGTGGTTTTTAATTTATTATTCAAACTTTTAAAAACGAAATTAAATCCTAAACATCCTGTCACGATAGTTTTGGTTTTTGTGTTCCTAATCTAATAACATAAAATAAACATATATACTGATTAATTAAATATAATCACAAAAGAATAAACATAGATACAAATTGAATAAATAAATATAAATCTGATTCAATAAATATTCATTGCAAATTTTATCATTTATATTGTTGGAGTATTTATGGATATAATAACTAAGTTAATTATGCTTGCTCATATTATCTAGGTTATTAAAGATATAAATTGATATTTTATTGATTCTCTCTTTTTGTGTGAATAAAAACTTTGGTGGGATTAGATACTTTCTTTGTTAACTAAACAAATCAATTAACACCTATGGGTGAGATTGATAACTAATTTGGTTAATTAAATTAATTCCTTTTTCTAAGAGATTGAAAATGAACCATTTAAATGCCACCTTTGGTAGGGTTAGGCAGTTGCTTTATTCAAGATCTCCAAATGAAACTTAATAAGTTAGTTCTGTATCAAGGTCCTTAACTTTAAAGTTTTAAAATCACTATTGAAAACATGTTGTCGATACATTTCCACATAATAATTCTTATAAAAACTTTTGAAATGAAACTGCTCTAACTCAGGGCGATTGTACCAACAATGAAAAGAGCACTACTCTAAATTAGGCAGGACTCGCTAAACCTTAAAGTCTAACTTTCGGTTAAGTTTGTAATGAAAAATAATATAATTCCTCTCCTAACATCATTAATATAAAATCTTGAATAAAAAATAAGAGTAATTCATTTTAGAAATTTTCACCTATTTAATATTTATGACATAACAACGTTATTATTATATCATGATTATAAACAACTAGCACAGTTAAATTTAATCACGGACAAATTAAATATAACATGTAAGAATAAAGCATAAAAATAAGCGTAAAGAAAATAAAATCCTTACAGAACTTCGATGCTATTCCGTTGCTAGAAAACCTCCAAGCCGAATTTGCACTTCCATTTATTGAATCAAAAAATCTAAATTATTACAAAAACATTACAAGTTCCTCTCAAAAAAGAGAAGAACTCCTAAACCTGAGACAATTGAACTAAAAACTAAGAGAAAAACTAAGAAAAGCTTAGAAACTAAGAAAGAAACTAAAGAAAACTTCGAAAACTAAGAAATGAGAGAAAGAAAGAAAGAGAAGTGAGGTTTTGAGGTGTGTTTTGAAGTGAATGGAAGGGGGTATTTATAGGTGAGGATGGAGAGAAAAAATGATTAAAAAAATGTTAAAAAAATATTAAAAAAAAATAAAAAACGTGTTTTGGACCTGCTGAAGTCATCAATGACGTCAGCGTGACGTCATCGAAGGCAATTTCTTGCGTGAAAAATGGGTCAGCAACGCGTTAGTGTATATTTAGTAATTTCTTTGGTATTCACCCAACCTTAGTGAACGATAACAACCTTGTGCAGTGCTTCTTGTATGGAAACGATAACCAACGCTTGATTTTAAGTAGCTGAGTCTTGGTAGCAATAATTTATTGTATTCTGATATTGTGACAGCGTTCTAACACATGACCTTTTCGACCCATTTTGTCCAATTTTTCCATGTTTGTTGACCTTTTTCCACTTATTTATTAATTTATTTGTGATGTATTATGCTTCAAGTATTCTTCTTTGAGTCTTTAAATTGCGATTTTTAGCCAAAATACGAAAAACAATAAAAATACCCGTGATTAGAAAAAGACAAATTTATATAAATATATGATAAAACATATAAATATATATATTTTTAATCGATTAATATTATAAAATCATGGTTATTTTAGTGCTTTTTGAGCAACTGCATCCACGACCACATAAACCTTGTTCTTGCTAGTCCACTTAGCAAGAGAAGCGATAAAAACTAAAAATTAAACTATCCTAAATCACTTAGTGGATTGACACGGTTGCATTTAGCCTATGCGACAAACCTTTAAACCCCTGAAGTTGCCACTAGTGGGCGAGTTTGAGTCTCGTGAGGGTTTTCGGTAATGATACCCACTTGAACATTGTACTAAATGTAAAAACAAAAGAAACAATAAAAACAAACAACTTAAAAATTAAAATTTACAACAAAATCACAAATTATCAACATCTCCTGAAAATGTCTGCATTACTTTTTAATCTCCTTTAAGATCATAATTAAAATCTCAAGCGTAAGTTATTTTAATACTCTTTAAACAATCATGATTTATTATAATAATTGGTCGAAAATCATTTTCATATTTCATATCAAAAATGTATCAATTTAATTTCACCCAATTTCGATTATCATGAATCGGGGTCGGCCGACTCTATTCCTCGCAAGTCAATACTCTCAAAATACTTGAATCCTATGGGTTCAAACACTAAGTACTAATTTATGTAGAAAGAGTTGATGTATAGAAATGAACTAATATGTTCGCATATGTATAAAGAATAAAGACTCAAAGTGTTATTTTAACATTGAAGTCTCACGTAGAGAATAAAATGTATAAATTATAAAAGATATCATATATAAAAAGTATTTTCATGCATAAATCAAACTCATTAAGAAAGAATTTCAAGATATATGCCTTTTACAAATGAAGAAATTGCAATGACTTTTTGGGGAGTACTTCTTATATCTTTCTTTTTTGTAATTAGCCTTTACTCACATGACTTTGTAAGCGATATGGGTTATAGTATGTAGATGATACTATTTTTATCTCTCTCTCTTTTTTTTTTTTTTTTTTTTTTTTGTAGATATTTTTCAATATGTGTATTTCTTGAAGAGTCAACCCATGTATACGGATTATGCATATTTTGGATTTTGGTGAGTGGTTAATTTTGTGGCTTTTCTGTTTGGAGTCTTGGTTTGGGTAACCCCGGATATGTCTTTTTGTTTTTGTAGTAGTCATGCATAAATGAGATATAAGCATATCTTATCCATTTCTACTCAAATCATTTAATCTAAGCAAAAATAATAATCAAAAATATATGATACTACATTAAAATGAAAAAAAATTCATACATTCAATGCTAATACCTATAGAGATCATCTAAAAATTTGAAGAAATAAGAAATGTGTTTGGAGTAGAAAAAAATATATATTTCACTCACGAATAAAGGAAATTAGAAACAAATTATATCTCTGAAAAGGTAGTATCCACTAAAAAAAAACTTCATGAAACACCGATTTTTGGGTTTAATATAATTTCTACATCTTATAAAGAAATACTTCAAATTGTGACCAAAAACTAACTTCAATTATCAAAAATAATTGCAAAATATTTCATGATATGTTTTCAAAAATTAATCTATGAGTACAAAAGACTTAACTATTTACTTAAATTTGATTTAAAGAAATGATAAACTTTTGTGAAACTTTCTCTTTTTTTTTTTTTTATTTTATTTTATTTTTATTTTATTTTTATTCCAAAAATTACTAAATCACCACAGAATAAAAATAAAGCCAAGCACACAAAAAATGAAAAAGTATATATTTTTTTTTTTTTTTTTATTTTAATTAAGCATGGTAACTTTTCACCTGACCTAGAACTTACATTTGTCCTCGATGTAACAAGCTATAAATTAAAGATAAAAGAAGAGAAGAAAAGATTACCTATTTCCTGAGAATGTGCAAGTAGTAATGGAAAAATGCGGGTGCATCCATCATATTCATGCATTAAAAGTGTATACGAAGACGGATATGGTAAACTTCCGCATCTAAACAAATATTTTTAGTTTTAACAATTTAACAATTATTCACGTATAATTAAAATGAAATAAACAATAAAATTAAGTAAATAAAACAAATAACAAACAAATTTTTTTTTTTTTTTTTTTTTTTTTTATATTTTTTATTGTTTTTTTTTTTTTTTATTATTTTTACCTAAAATGATGGGTTGCCTCCCCATCCGAGCGCTTAGTTGCGTCTTAGCAAGGCGTATCTTTTTTTTAGTGCTAAGGGTTACTACATTAAATGCAATCCATTGGCAATGTTGTTTGGTTCTTCTAAATAAGGCTTGAAAGCCGATGGCCGTTGACTTTGAGCGTTTTTGTGTCTTGGAGTCCAATGGTTCCTCTACCCCGTATGTTCAAAATCTTGAACTATTTTGAATGGTCCATCCCCATCTTGATCTCGACTTTCACTGAAGCAATCTCAAGCGAGTTAAATAAAAGAACTTTCATTCCAGGGTGAAGAGTTTTAAGGCCCAACCTCTTGTCGTGATAACGCTTAATGCGCTCCTTGACATGTAATTTGGCATTCTCATGGGCTTCATTCCTAATTTCTTCCAACTGCGGAAAAGGCTGGAGTAATGGGCATTTTCACACTGCTTTATCTAAATCCATGTTTAACTTCTTTAATTGCCCGATAAGCTTTGTGTTTCAGTTCAACACGGAAGGTGTTGCTTTCCCAAAGATTCTTGGGTAAGGGCTCGTCCCGATAGGTGTTTTTGTAAGCGGTCGCGGTATGCCCGTAAGGCATGCGTTTAGCTTAAATGCCCAATCGCTTGTGACGGACGCCTGATGCGTTCGATATTCCCGCGATTTTTATTGCTCAGCAGCCTAAGCGGAAGTTTGAGGATGATATGGAGTAGCTACTTTATGTGTGATGTTGTACTTGTTTAGTACTCCATCGAAGTTTTATTCTAAAAATGGCTACCTCGCCGCTTATTATAGCTCTAGGCGTTCGAACCTACCTGAGAATATGAGAATCTTTCAAGAATTTCACAACAACGTTAGTATCATTGGTTTTGGTGGGGATAACTTCTACCCACGGCGGACCACGTAATCCCGCAATGCAACGAGAAATGTATTGAAAACCATTGAATGGGGGAAAAGAGACCGGCAAGTCAATCCCCGTACATCAAAGAGTTCCATGACTAAATTAGATGTCCAAGGCATTTCATCTCTTTTGCTTATGTTTTTTGTTCTTTGACATACATCACATTGTGCTAAAACATATGAGCATCTTTAAAAAGAGTGGGCCAAAAGAATCGGTATGTATCTTAAAATTTTTGTCTTTTCACCTCGAAAATGACCCCCTTGATGAAGTTCATGACAAAAAGTCAAAATGCTCTTATGTTAACTATTACGGTACACATGGGATGACTTGATCTTGACCGATCTTATATAAATAAAGTCGTCCCGAGAAATAGTCGCCAATAGTTTTAAAAAACCTTTTCTTGTCTGATATGAAGTGTTAGGTCGCAAAAACACGTTGGCAAGATAGTTTGTGCTCCCGACATACCATGAGTTCGGACCTATGAAAAATAAGCTGTTCATCGGAAAGGTTTCAACTATATCATCATTACTCTCGTCTTTAAGAGGTGAAGTGAGAAATCAACCTAGACAAATAGTCGGCTACTAAGGTTTCATTGCCTTTCTTATCGCTTGATTTCTAGGTCAAATTCTTGTAAGAGTAAGACCAGCGCGATTAATCTTGGCTTGGCATTTGGTTTTACTTAATAGGTATCTTAAAGCGGCGTGATCCCGAGAATGTCTGATCTTTTTAGATCCTGCTAAATAAGACGAGAAATTTGTCTAAAGAGAATACTATAGCCAAGAATTCCTTTTAGGTGGTGGTGTAATTCATTTTGGGCATCATTGAGTGTTTTGCTAGCATAGTAGATGACATGTAAGCGGCTTATCCGCTCTTTGTCCCAGGAATTTGCTCCTATTGCATAATCGAAGCGTCGCGTTATCTCGAAAGATAGAGACCGGTTTGTTGCCATTATAAACGAGGGTAGATGTTAGTTTCTCTTTCAAAGGTATTAAAGGAAATAAAGTGATCATTGTTGAAGTCAAATTGAGCATCTTTGGATAATAAGTTACATAAAGGGCGACTTATTTTAGAGAAATCTTTGTCAATAAATCGTCTGCAAATCCCTGCATGTCCCAAAGCTTCTTATCCCCTTTATGAGATGTAGGGGAGGTAGGTTGGATATCAATTCAACTTTTGCCTTATCAACTTCAATACCGCGTTTGAAATTATGTATCCCCAGAAACTATCCCTTGTTGAACCGTAAAATGACTTTTCTCCCGACTAAGAGGTTAGATTGCATTCAATGCATCTTTCTAAAACCAAAGTCAATTTATGTAAGCGTCGTGAATGAGTTCCGAAAATGACTCGTCCATGAAAATTTCAATGAACTTCTCCCACGTATCCCAGAAAATGGATATCGCCCATCTACGGAAAGTATGGGAAGCATTGCATAACCCCGAAATGGCATTCTGCGAAAAGCAAATGTCCCAAAGGACATGTAAAGGTGGTCTTTTCTTTGATCATACGGTCTTATGGGTACTTGATAATATCCTGACGGTCCATCCAAAAAAGCAGTAAAATTAGGTATTTGGTAATCTTGTATTTGATCAATGAATGGAAGAGGAAAGTGATCCTTTTTAGTATATAAATTTAGTTTTCTAAAATCTATACACGTGCTCCATCCGGTGATTATTCTAGTGGGTACTAATTCACTTTTATCATTTTTAACAAGCTATTATCCCAGATTTCTTTGGTACCACGTACCTTTGGACTAACCCACTTACTATCCGTAATGGGATAGATAATCCACTTCTCTGGCTTTCACAATTTAAGGATTTCCTTTTTAACTACCTACTTGCATGTTTAGGTTTAGTCTTCTTTTGGGCCTCTCGTGCGGGTTTAGCCACCTGTCGCCAAAGTTGATCTTGTGCATACACATTGTTGGACTAATGCCTCTTTATATCTCCTATACTCAACTACCTACGATTTCTTAAAGCCCCCATTTAAGCACTTTGATGAGTTCAACTTTTCTTGTGGTTTGGTGAGGTTGAAGAAATTATCCTTTGAATATGTTTTCTCATACTCCCAAAAACACATATTTTAAGTGCTCGAGGTAAGTCTTTGGGTTGAAGTTCGGAGTGGATTGGCCTCTTTAATAGATGAAGAAGCTGGGTAGATTTAAAAGTGCACTAGATTTTGTCATCACTTCATTATTGTCTAGTTGTTCGAGGTACCCGTAATTTCTTTATCTAAATCTTCCTTCAACCTTTTTCAAGTGTAAGAGCAGGTTTCAAGCTTGTCTTGATACCGGTTTTGGAAAAGGTGTTTTGGACAAGATTATCCAAAGGATCAATTTCGAATATTTCATCGATGGCGAGAAATAGAAGGGAAAGGTGAAGAATCAAAAACTTTGGAAATGAGCAGTCTCTCCTAAGGCTGTCGTTGTCAAATTTCCATCTTGGACATGATAATAGTTTTAGTAGTTGCCGCCAAATAGTGCTGCCAAGCAATATTGTATGCTCTCTTGTCCAATCTTAGGATTTTCTTGCATATCCCGAGGAACCCGCAGAAGTCGACAGGTATTATCGGTTTGTCTGCACAGCCCCCAAAACATCCTCGACTATTCCCTGCAGGTGTTTAAGAGATCTATGCGCAAGTTGCGGGGAACGTAGTTGTGGGTTTTAAATCCCTTTAGATTGGTATGGAGAATATAGAGTAGGGCATCAAATTTATACTAGCACCTAAATCCAAGCATTGCTTTGTGACAACCTTCTTATCCCCCATAGTTATGGTTATAATAAAACTTCCGAGGTCTTTCCAACTGCAAGGGGGTAGTTTGTCTGTGAGAAATGCGAGCGCTAGAAATTTACGATACTACTACTGCGTTCATTCGATTCATTACCTCATTTATTCTTAGTGTTCGACTCTTTGAAAAACTTGGCATATGAGAGACACGTTCGCAGTCACTTCCCAATAATGGTAAATTGATATTTACTTTAGAAAGCATATTAAAAAGATCATTGAATTGCTTATCTTGTTTGGATTCTTTCAGCT
Source organism: Hippophae gyantsensis (assembly GCA_030763125.1). Taxonomy (NCBI): domain Eukaryota; kingdom Viridiplantae; phylum Streptophyta; class Magnoliopsida; order Rosales; family Elaeagnaceae; genus Hippophae; species Hippophae gyantsensis. Next base: position 29,057,114 of record CM061032.1, read on the forward strand.
AGGTGGGGAAAAGGTACTTGCATCTGGTGTGGTTGCATTTGTCTTTGTAGTTTTGGGAGTGTCGGATGACCCCCGATGAGTTTTTCGAAGGCACGGTAAGTTTTAACACTTGTTTCTCCTTTCTTGCGAGATTAGAATATGGCAGCCTACTTTGATATATGAACTACATGGTAGTTTAGAAGTTTCGAGTGCTTGGTATTGACTACGCACACACCCGCTTCGAAGGGTTCTAACATCTTTTGTACATTGCAGTTGGTAGACGACTTTCACCAAAGGTTCTTTCTTTTGCATTTGATCAGCCGGTTACCCAACTTTAGATTCAATTCTTTCTTGAAGCCTCGCGGGTGTTCCAACCTTTGATTAGTCATCGGTTGATTTGTCACGACTAACTTGAATAAAAAGCATTCAAGCTATCTTCTAAGAGTTGGTTTAAAAGATTGGCTTGGTAGGTAAGGGTAGTTGTAGGTTGGGTGATTATAGGTGTTTGGATGATACTTTTGAAAATATTGGACTTCCTACATGGCGTCGACACTAGAATCACAAATATTTGAACAATTATGAATACCATGCCCGATTGAACAACCTGTAACACCACATCCCTCTTGATTTGAAATTTGGTGAGGCGTGAGGAATTTCACTTGTTTAGTCAATTCAGCAAGTTGCAAGGTTATCTCATTGTCAAAGCCGACTTAATTTGACCTGTGCTTTTCCCTTCTACCACCTCTTTGTTGGGAATTAGAACCCAATAGCTCACTTAGAAGTTATAGGTTTCCTCTGCGGTCTTTTCTCTGCGCCCTTTCTCGCGTGACATTACTCCGTCATGTATTGACTACTGTAGTGTCAATCCGTCATAAAAGAATTATTTTGTAGGCTGTAATGGAAAGCTATGATTTTGACATTGAATGAATAGGAGTTTGAATCGTTCCCGAGCTTCGTGAAAGAACTCTTCATTCATTTGAGAAAATGTTGCTATCTTTGTTCTTAGATCATAGGTCTTTTGATGGGAATAGAACACCGCACCCTTAAAAATTTCATGAAGTGCCTCCCCGAGTTTTAAGAGAACATTTGTAAGAGTAATGCACCATGGCCCAGCTTTGTCTTTGAGAGTGTAAGGAAAACACCTCATCCTAAGTTGATCTTCATTAATTGCATGTAGTGGAAAGGTTTGGACAATAGCATAGAATTCTCGAATGAAATACAAAGGGTCTGCATTGGGGATACCGTTAGTAAAGGAAGGCAACAAAGAATAATGAATCTTTTTCAATTCACAATTCCTTTTGACCTCTTGTAATTGGATACGGAAGTTACATTGCCAATGATTGGCATTGTATAGTCTTTCATCTTTTTCCGCCCTATCTTGACATCTCCCATGGTTGTTTGTAGTTGAAAATGATCCTACTTTCCTATTGTGAATCAACATTTTGCTCTTAAAACAATAGAAGATATCTCTAAAAAAAATGCAAGGAACCTAAATATTTTTTTGTTTTTTTTTTTTTTTTTTTTTAATTTAAGCGAAGGGACACGATTTTTGAAACAAACAAATTTATTTCATTTGAAATATATATATATTTTTTTTTCTTTTTTATTACATGAGAGCAGAAACAAAAGGAAAATACAATAATGGGTGACTCTCCATGTAGGACTAAAATTTATCGTCTTCTAGTAAGAGCGTTGCTTCAGAAGATTGCAGAATGAAAAAACTCAATGTCTCCTCTTCGTTGAATTCATTTAAGTTTCAATTTTGCCTTTAACGCAAATGTTGACTAAGCTGTTCAACTTGAGCTTTACCTTTTTGATAGAAGCTTCCTGAGTCCAACCGTTGATTGGTTTTGATTGATTGTCCCCCGCAAACTTGAATAAAAAAATTCAAGTTGTCCTCCAGGAGTTGGTTTATTTGGAATGCTTCGTGGAATAGGTGGGTGGAATTCTTAACGCTGCTGGTTTGAGCTTTGAGGGAAAGGAGGGTTATTTTGCCTCCGAGAGAAATTTGGACCAATACTCCGCCCAGGATTATAGGTATTTGAATTGGGATCAAGAACCTTGGTCTTTGTTGATATGCTCCTGACACATTAGCACCTTTCCAGGTCCGGAGTTGTATCTCCATGATATGGACGGGCTTGATGCCTTGTCCCGTATTCTTTGTACAAACCAAATTGTTCATTATTTGTGTTGGTTTTGTGTAGCGAGAAGAACAACTTGCTTAGTGAGTTGAACAAGTTGTTGTTGAACTTCATTCTTTGGAGTCAATCTACGTGAACACCGACTTTTCTCACTCACAGGAGCACCTGTGGGAATTAGCACCAAACATCTGTGAGATTATACGTTTACGTCACCGGTCTTTTCTCACTGTGCTCCTCACTGCGGCGTTGTCGACAATGAGTGACATTGTTGTGTAAGTCCATCGTAAAAGGAGTGGTTGCGCAGGCTGGCAGGGAAAGCTATGATGGGGACATTGAGTGAGAAACATTTTGAACCTATCCCGAAGCTTCGTGGAATGGATTCTCCTTCCATACGAGAGAAAGGTAGCAATCTTTCCTCTCGGCTGCGATGTTTTTGATGGGAATAGAATTTTCCGCTGAATTTGTGTAAATTTGACCCCATGTCATCGTGAGGAACCGGGGGAGTAAGTGGCATCGACCAAGCTTTAGCCTTATCATCGCTTTAAGGTGTGCGGAAAACATCTGTTCTAAGGCGATCCTCGTTTAGAATACTGAGGGGAATGTTTGGACCGTGGCATAGAAATCTCTCGTAAAAGGAAGAGAATCTTCGTTAGGTAGCCCGTACAGGAAGGAGAGCGTAGAAAAAATGAATATTTTTAAGGTCATAATTCCTAGCAGCCCTCTTGTTTGGATAAGCGATTCTTGGTGTAATCACCTAGGTCTTGCAAACTCCTTCATCGTGGTTTCCCCAACATGTTGGTTTTCCTCCATTTTCTTTTGGTTCTAGTAAAGGATTAAGACGTGGTTCTATGTTTGGCTCAAAAAAATCGAGGTTGATGGGTAGGATCCGGTCTGTTGTTGACACTTGTTTAAAGTTATGAATATTGTTCACGTATGGTGTTGGGGGTTTCTAAGGATCTCTACCACTTGGCATGTGGAGCCTGTTACTAAGCGTAAATTTAAAGCTCACCGTCAACAAAAATAAAGAAATTAGAAAATTTCCATGGCATTTAATACAAAACACTAGACAATTTTTTTATTTATTTATTTATTTTTTTTTTTATTTTTCTTTTAATTCTTTTTTTTTTATTTATTTTTTTTTAATTTTTTCTTTTTTTTTTTAAATAACTTGTAATTAGTATTAACGAAGAGTGTTCCCAGGAAAGAATGGTGGTCTTGTATAGCTCGTAAAAACCGTTCTCACCAGCGAACAACGTTCCCAAGAAAAGGCCCAATGCTCCTGAAAGGCTTCAAAGAACTAATCTAAACGAGAACTCCCATAGATTTTTACTTTTCATGCCTTTTATTATTATTTTTTTTTTTTTTTTTTTTTTTTTTTTTTTTTCTGACAGTAATTTTATTTTACTATTCACACTATCTTATTTCTTATTAACTTAAAATTTTAAAAATTTTAAAATTTTTTTTTTTTTTTTTTTATGAAATTTGAAATTTAGTTAAATTTGATTTGATTTTATTTTATTTTATTTTTATTTATTATTATTATTATTATTTTTTTTTTTTTTTTTTAAAAAAAAAAAAAAAAAATATCACAATTGTTGTACAACACAAAAATATTTTTTAAAATTTTGATAAATAAATTAGCGTATTAAACCCGGCAATGGCCTTCCCGAATGAAAACTTGATGGCCTTGGCGTAAGCGATTCATGCAAATACTTTGGTTTTAATATTTGTAAAACTCTATAAATTACGAATCATTTAAATGAAAATGATAAGTATGCTCCCAAGAGTCGATCTAAGGAAGGAATGTATGTGGTTTTTAATTTATTATTCAAGCTTTTAAAAACGAAATTAAATCCTAAACATCATCACGATAGTTTTGGTTTTTGTGTTCCTAATCCTAATAACATAAAATAAACATATATACTAAATTAATTAAATATAATCTAAAAAAGAATAAACATAGATACAAATTGAATAAATAAATATAAATACTGATTCAGTAAATATTCATGCAAATTTTATCATTTATATTAGTGGAGTATTTATGGATATAATAAGCCCAAGTTAATTATGCTTCCTTTCCGTATTATCTAGGTTATTAAAGATATAAATTGATATTTTATTGATTTCTCTTTTTGTATAGATACTACTTATTTAATTTAAAGAGGTTAGATACTCTTTGTTAACTAATCAAATCAATTAACGCCTATGGGTGGGGTTGATAACTAATTTGGTTAATTAAATTAATTCCTTTTTCTAAGAGATTGAAAAATGAACCATTTAAATGCTGCCTTTGGTAGAGTTGGAAACCGGTTAAAAAAACTTTATTCGAATTATCAAAATTAAAAAGCTTAAGAATTTAGTTGTCCAAGTCTTAACTGAGTTTTAAAATCACTATTGAAAACATGTTGTCAATACATTTAACATAATAATTCTTATAAAAACTTTTGAAATAGAACATTCTAACCTACGAGGCGATTATGCAAACCGAAATAAAAGAGCACTACTCTAAATTAGGCAGGATAAGCTAAACCTTAAAGTCTAACTTTCCGGATTTAGGATTTGTAATGAAAAATAATATAATTCTCTCTAACATCGCTTAATATAAAAAAATCTTGAATAAAAATAAAAATCAATTCATTTTTGAAATTTTCACCTATTTAATATTTTATGGCATAATGACGTTATTATTATATCATGATTATAAACTTGACTAGCAGTTAAATTTAATCACGGACAAATTAAATATAACATGTAAAGAATAAAAACATAAAAATAAGCGTAAAGAAAATAAAATCCTTCTGAACTTGATGCTATTCCGTTGCTTCATCCACGTAATTTAAGCACTTCCATTTATTGAATCAAAAATCTAAATTATTACAAAAGCTTATTACAAGTTCCTCACCAAAAAGAAGAACTCTAAACCTAAGACAATTGAACTAAAAACTAAGAGAAAAACTAAGAAAAGCTTAGAAGCTAAGAAAGAAGCTAAAGAAAACTCAAAAACTAAGAAATGAGAGAAAGAAAAAGAAAGAGAGAAGTGAGGTTTTTTTTTTGAGGTGTGTTTTGAAGTGAATGGAAGGAGGTATTTATAGGTGAGGATGGAGAGAAAAAATGATTAAAAAAATGTTAAAAAAATATTAAAAAAAATAAAAAACGTGTTTTGGACCTGCTGAAATTAAGTGACCCAACTTGTCGGCCCGTGACGTCGTGGGGGCGGCTGCCCGCGCGGTAAATGGGTCGAGCACGCGTTGGGTAGCGCAGGCCGGGCAAACTCTTGGAGCGCTGCTGGCGCGCGTGAACAGTAACCCGCGCGCAGTGCTGCGCGCATGAACAGTAACACGCGCGCAGTTTTGGAGCGGAGCTGGGTGCTTCAGGCGCGCAGCGGCTGACAGCGAAAGCGGCGCGTTTTTGAACCCTACGCTTTTTGACCTTTTAGAGCCCATTTTTGTCGAATTTTCCATGTTTGTTGACGCTTTTTTAAACTTATTTATTAATTTTATTTGTGATGTATTGCTTGAAGTATTCTTAACACGGAGTCTTTAAATTGCGTTTTTAAGTAAAAATACTGCGAAAAAGCGATAAAAATAAAATTGATTCGAGAAAAGACAAATTTATATAAATATATGATAAAACATATAAAATATATATATTTTTAATCAATTAATGTGCATAAAATCATGGTTATTTTTAGTGCTTTTTTGAGCACTTCATCCGCGACCCCAGACGAACTGCTATTTAGTCCGCTTAGCAAGAGAAGCGATAAAAACTAAAAATTAAGAAGCTATTCTAAATCACTTACAGGTGGATTGACACGCAGTTGCATTTAGCCTATCTGACATAAACCTTTAAACCCCTTTAGGTTGCCCCCAGTGGGCCGAGTTTAGGTCTGCGTGAGGGTTTTGATAATGATACCCGCAAACATTGTACTAAATGTAAAAGCAAAAAGAAACAATAAAAGCAATGTTTTAAAAAATTAAATTTACTATGAAATCACAAAATTATCAACATCTCACAAAAATGTCTCTCATACTTTTTAATCTCCTTTAAGATCATAATTAAAATCTCGAAGCATAAGTTATTTTAATCTCTTTAAAACAATCATGATTTATTATAATAATTAGTCGAAAATCATTTTCATATTTCATATCAAAAATGTATCAATTTCAATTTCACCCAATTTCAGTGTATCATGAATCAATTAAACCGACTCTATTAAATTTCACCAAGAGTCAATACTCTCAAAGCTCTTAAGAATCCTATGGAGTTGAACAACTAAATACTAATTTATATCTGAAAAGGAATTGATGTATAGAAATGAATTTCTAATATATTCGCATATGTATAAAGAATAAAGGCTCGAAAGTGTTATTTTAACATTGATCTACATGAAAAGGAATCAAATGTATAAATTATAAAAGATATCATATATAAAAATTATTTTCATGCATAAATCAGGCTTCATTAAGAAAGAATTTCAAGATATATGCCTTTTACAAATGAAGAAATTGCAATGACTTTTGGGGAATTACTTAACATATCTTTCTTTTATGAGAATTAGCGCTTTACTCACATGACTTTGTAAGGCAATGTAAGGTTATAGTATGTAAGATGATACTATTTTATCTCTCTCTCTTTTTTTTTTTTTTTTTTTTTGTTTTTAAGATATTTTTCAATATATGTATTTCTTAGAGAATTGACCCATGTCTGACCAGTTGTACATATTTATTTATTTTGGATTTTGGTGAGTGGTTAATTTTTGTGGCTTTTCCATTTTGATCTTGGTTTAGGTAACCCCAGATATGTCTTTTTGTTTTTGTAGTAGTCACATGCATAAATAGAGATATAAATTTATACTATCAACTTCTACTCGAATCATTTTAATCTAAGCAAGAAAAATAATAATCAAAATATATGATACTTACTATTAAAATGAAAAAAAATTCATACATTCAATACTTTAATACCTATAGAGATCATCTAAAGAATTTGAAGAAATAAGAAATAATGTTTGGAGTAGAAAAAAATATATATTTCCACTTTCTGAATACAAAAAATTAGGCTGGAATTATATCTCCATAATTAGTCTCCCACTTCAAAAAAACTCATAAACACCGATTTTGGGTTTAATATAATTTCTACATCTTGTATCAAGAAATACTAATTATGACAATGAAGCTAACTAATTATCAAAAATAATTACAAAATATTTCATGATATGTTTTCAAAAATTAATCTAACGAAGTACAAAAGAACTTAGTTATTTACTTAGAATTTGATTTAAAGAAATGATAAACTTTTTGTGAAACTTTCTCTTTTTTTTTTATTTTATTTATATTTTTATTTTATTTTTATTCCAAAAATTACTAAATCACCACAGAATAGAAATAAAACCAAGCACACAAAAAATGAAAAAAGTATATTTTTTTTATTATTTTTTTATATTTTAATTAAGCATGGTAACTTTTCACCACACCCTGAGCCTAGAACTTACATTTTGTCCATCGATATAACTTAATTTGTAAATTAAAGATAAAGAGAGAAAGAGAAGAAAAGATTACCTATTTCCACGAGAATGTGCAAGTAGTAATGGAAAATCACAGTGCATCCATCATATTCATCATTAAAATGTATTCATCTGAACCGGATCAGCGGTAAACTTCTAACATCTCAACAAATATTTTTTAGTTTTAACGATTTAACGATTATTCACATGTAATTAAAATGAAATAAACAATAAAATTAAGTAAATAAAACAAATAACAAACAAATTTTTTTTTTTTTTTTTTTTTTTATATTTTTATTGTTGTTTTTTTTTTTTATTATTTTTACCTAAAATGATGGGTTACTCCCATCCAGTAACTTAGTTGCGTCTTAGCAAGGCAGTATCTTTTTAATTGCTAAGGGTTACTCGGCACCGATAAATCGCGATCCATTTCGACAATGTTGTTTGGATTCTTCTAAATAAGGCTTGACCGCGATGGCCGTTGGCACTGAAGCGTTTTTTGTGTCTTGGAGTCCAATGGTTCCACTACTCCGTGTTCAAATACTTGAACTATTTTGAATAATGGTCCATCCCGTCTTGATCTAACTTTCACCGGAAACAATCTCGAAGCAGGGAGTTAAATAAAAAGAACTTTCATTCCCGGAGTGAAGAGTTTTAGGAACTAGCCTCTTTGTCATGATAGCGCTTGGCAAATGACGACTGCCTTGTATAATTTGGCATTCTCATGGGCTTCATTCCTAATTTCTTCCAACTACAATGAAGCCTGGAATGTCGTTTTTCTAGCTTTATCTAAATCCATGTTTAACTTCTTTAATTGCCCGATAAGCTTTGTGTTCAGAGAGTTCTTCAGAAGGTGGCTTGCGCTTTCCCAGATGCTTAGGTAGGGCTCGTCCCAAATAGGTGTTTTGTAAGCGGTCGCGGTATGCCCCGTAAGGCATCGTTTGAAAAGCTTAAATGCCCAATCCCTTCCTTAGCCGGACGCCTGCGGTCGTTCGATATTCCGCTTAATTTGCCTATTGCTCCAGCACCATTCTTAGGAAGTTTTGAGGATGATATGGGAGTAAGCCGCTTTATGTGTGATGTTGTACTTGTTTAGTACTCCATCAAAAGAGTTTGTTACAAAAATGGCTACCTCAAATCACTTATTATAGCTCTAAGCGTTCAGAACCCTCTTTTTGAATATGGAAATCTTTCAAGAATTTCACAACAACATTAGCTTATCATTGGTTTTGGTGGGGATAACTTACCAACATGGACCACGCATTAATCCTGACAACCAAAATGTATTGAAAACCATTAGATGTAAGGGGAAAAGGACCCGTGAAGTCAATCCCCATTACATCAAAAGGAGTTCAACAACTAAATTAGATGTCAAAAGGCATTTCATCTCTTTTGCTTATGTTTCTGTTCTTTGACATACATCACATTATGCACTGAAAACATATGAGCATCTTTTAAAAAAAGAGTGGAGCGAAAAGAATCCAGTATGTAATATCTTCACGAATTTGTCTTTTCCCACCTCCAAAATGACCCCCGCAATGAAGTTAGAAATGACAAAAAGTCAAAATGCTCTTTATGTTCTTCTTAAATTTAGGTACCACGTCTCCTGGATGACTTGATCTTGACCAATCTTATATAAATAAGGGTCATCGAGAAATAGTCCTTAATAGTTTTTAAAAAACCTTTTCTTGTCGATATGAAGTGTTAGGTCGCAAAACACCGGTGTAAAGATAGTTTACAATATCGGCATACCATGGGTTAGGACCTATGAAAAATAAGCATTCAATCAAGGAAAGGTTTCAACTATATCATCATTACTCTCATCTTTAAGAGAATTGAAGTCGGGAAATCAACCTAGACAAATGGTCGGCATTTTACTAAGTTTTCATTGCCTTTCTTATCCTTGATTTCTAGAGTCAAATTCTTGTAAGAGTAAGACCAGCTTTGATTAATCTTGGCTTGGCATTTGGTTTACTTAATAGGTATCTTAAAACGCTGGCGTGATCGGGAATGTACAATCAACACCGTTAGATCCTACTAAATAAAAGGCCGAAATTTGTCTAAAGAAGAGAATACTATAGCCAAAGGAATTCCTTTTAGAGTGAGTGGTGTAATTCATTTGGGCATCATTGAAAGTGTTTTGCTAGCATAGTAGATGACATGTAAGCGCTTATCCACTCTCTTTGTCCCAGGATTTGCTCCTATTGCATAATCGAGCGTCACACGTTATCTCAAAAGGTAAAGAAAACCCGAGTTTGGTGCCGCCATTATAACGAGGGGTAGATGTTAGTTTCTCTTTTCAAGGTATTAAAAGGAAATAAAATGCAGTCATTGTTGAAGTCAAATTCAGCATCTTTGGATAATAAGTTACATAAGGGCGACTTATTTTAGAAAGAAATCTTTAATAGGATAAATGCATGTAAAATCACTACATGTCCCGAAGCTTAGCATCCCCTTCCTACGGATGTAAGGGGAGGAGTAGTTTGGATATCAATTCAACTTTGCCTTATCAAAACTTCCAATACCGCTTGTTTGAGAATTATATGTCCCAAAAACTATCCCTTGTTGAACCATAAAATGACTTTCTCCCAACTAAGGGTTAGATTGCATTAAATGCATCTTTTCTAAAACCAAAGTCAATTTATGTAAGCAATCATCGAAATGAGTTCCCGAAAGGCGATAGTGTCGTCCGTGAAAATTTCAATGAACTTCTCCACCGTAATAGAGAAAATGGATATCATGCATCTCTGCGGAAAGTAAGCGAGGAGAGCATTGCATAACCCGAATCGCATTACCGCGAAAAGCAAAATGTCCCAAAGGACATGTAAAGGTGGTCTTTTCTTTGATCTTAACCGGTACTATGGAGTACTTGATAATATCCTGGCAGTCCCATCCAAAAAGCGATTAAAATTAGGTACTTGACTAATGCTTTCCAACATTTGATCAATGAATGGAAGAGGAAAGTGATCCTTTTTCGTATATAAATTTAGTTTCCTAAAATCTATACACGTGCTCACATCGGTGATTATTCTAGTGGGTACTAATTCACTTTTATCATTTTTAACAAAGCATGGTATCTGATTTCTTTGGTACCACATGCACCTTTGGACTAACCCACTTACTCCATCATGATAGGATAGATAATCCACTTCTCTAACAATTTAAGGATTTCCTTTTTAACTACACTCTTGCATGTTTGGGTTTAGTCTTCTTTGGGCCTACCGTCACAGGTTTAGCACCATCATCCGAGTTGATCTTGTGCATACACATTGTTGGACTAATGCCTCTTACTTATCTCTGTCTATACTCCAACCTATAGATTTCTTAAAGCTTGTTTTAAAGCAACTTTGATGAGTTCCTTTTCTTGTGGTTTGGTCAAGGTTGAAGAAATTATCAACTTCAGATATGTTTCTCCTTACTCCCAAAACACATATTTTAAGTGCTCGGGTAAGTGCTTTGAGTTCAAGTTCGGGTGGATTGGCCTCTTTAATAGATGAAGAAGCTGGGTAGATTTAAAAAGTGCACTAGATTTTTGTCATCCACTTCATTATTGTCTAGTTGTTCAAAGGTACCCCGCGAATTTCTTTATCTAAATCTTCTTCAACCTTTTCCAAGTGTAATTGAAGCAGTTTCAAGCTTGTCTTCTATTCTGGTTTGGAAAAAAGGTGTTTTAGACAAAAGATTGAATTATCAAAGGATCAATTTCGAATATTTCATCGATGGCGAGAAATAGAAGGGAAAGGTGAAGAAATCAAAAACTTTGGAAATGGAAACGATCCTCTCCCTAAAATTTGTCATTTGTCAAATTTCCATCTTGGACATCAATAATAGTTTTTAGTAAACGTTGCACCATAAATGGTCTACCAAGCAATATTGTATGCTCTCTACGTCCAATGCTTAGGATTTTCTTGCATATCCCAGAACCCTGAGAAGTCGACCAGGTATTATCCGGTTTGTCTACCTGTACCAAAACATCCTCAAGCTATTCCCTGCAGGTATTTAAGAGATCTATCTGCCAATTCTGCGGAGACATAGTTAATGGGTTTTAAATCCCTTTAGATTGGTAACGTAAGAATATAGAAGTAGGGCATCAAATTTATACTAGCACCTTTAAATCCAAGCATTGCTTTATGACAACCTTCCTATCCTACGTAGTTATGTTTATAATAAAACTTCCGAGGTCTTTCAACTTGGGGGTAGTTTGTCTTGAGAATAAAACATTTAGAAATTTCACGATACTACTTCTTACAAATTAAATTCGGTTCGCTCATACCTCGCATTTCTTAGTGTTCAACTCTTTGAAAAACTTGGCATATGAGGCGATTCAGTGATCACTTCCTAATAATGGTAAATGTGATATTTACTTTAGAAAGCATATTAAAAAAGATCATTGAATTGCTTATCTTGTTTGGATTCTTTCAATAGGTGAGGGAAAAATTACTTGCATCCAGGTGTGGATTCACATTGTTGTCTTTTGAATTTTTGGGAGTTAATCGAGATGACCCACGATGGAAGTTTTTCGAAGGCTTGTTAAGTTTAACGCACTTGTTTCTCCTTTTTGCGAGATTAGAATATCGCCTTGCTTTCGTTATATGAACCTCACATGGTACGTTTAAGAGATTTGAATAAAAGCTAGTATTGATTCTACCTTACCACTTGAAGAGGTTCTAACATCTTTTTGCTTCATTACGGTTGGTAGACGCTTTCTGAGTTCTTTCTTTTGCATTTGTTCAACCCGAGTTGCCCAACTTTAAGATTCAATTATCTTTTAGCACCGAAGCCTGTGGTGTTCAACCTTTGATTAGTCATCGAGTTGTGGTTGTCACGACTAACTTGAATAAAAGCACATTCAAGCTATCTTCTAAGGATTCGGTTTAAAAGATTGAGCTTTGGTGGAAAATTAAGAGGTGGTTGTAGGTTGGAGTGATTATAGGTGTTTGGATGATACTTTTGAAAATATTGGACTTCCTACAATTGGCATCGACACTAGAATCACAAATATTTGAACAATTATGGAATACCATGCCCAGATTAGACCAACACCTGCTCCACACGTACCTCTGTTGATTTGAAATTTGGTGAGACGTGAGGAATTTCCACTTGTTTAGTCAATTGACCAAGTTGCAAGGTTATCTCATTATCAAAGAAAGCTTCGAAACTTCATTGACACTTTGTGCCACTTTCCTTCTGCATACCTCTTTGTTGGGGAATTAGAACCCGATAGCTCATAGAGATTATAGGTTTCACTCTGCTTGGTCTTTTCTCTATCGCTTACCTCGAAGCCGTGAGCATTATCAATCGTGTATTGACTCTTGTAGTGTCAATCCATCATAAAAAAGAATTGGTTTTGTAGGCCTTAATGGGAAAGCTATGATTTTGACATTGAATGAATAGGAGTTTGAATCAGTTCCCAAAGCTTAAATGAAAGAGACTCTTTCATTCCCATTTGAGAAAATGTTACCCTATCTTTGGTTCTTAGATCAACGGTCTTTTGATGGGAATTCTAGAACCTACCCGCTAAAAATTTCATAGATTGCCTCCGAGTTTTAAGAGAACATTTGTAGAAGTAATGAACCATGACCAAGCTTTATCTTTGAGAGTGTAAGGAAAACAGCACTCGTCCTAAGTTGATCTTCATTAATTGCATGTAGTGGAAAGGTTTGGACAATAGCATAGAATTCTCGAATGAAATGCAAAAGGGTCTTCATTCAGGATCTGCAAGTAAAAAGGAAGGCAACAAAGAAATAATGAATCTTTTTCAATTCATAATTCCTTACTTGACCCTCTTGTAATTGGATACTGGGAAGTTACATTTGCCAATGATTGGCATTGTATAGTCTTTCATCTTTTTTAGCCTATCTTGACATCTCCACGTAGGTTGTTTGTAGTTGAAAAATGATCCTCGCTCTCTGTGTGAATCAACATTTTTCTTTCTTAAAAACAATAGAAGATATCTCTAAAAAAAATGCAAAGGAACCTAAATATTTTTTTGTTGTTTTTTTTTTTTTTTTAATTTAAGCGAAGGGACGCATGATTTTGGAAAACTTTGAAACAAATTTATTTCATTTGAAATATATATTTTTTTTTTTTTATTACTGCATGAGAACTAAAACAAAGGAAAATCTATTAATGGGTGACCTCCATTGTAGGACTAAAATTTATCGTCTTCCTAGTAAGGCGTTGCTTGAAGATTGCTTGAGAATGAAAAAACTCAATGTCTCACTGCTTCATTGAATTCATTTAAGTTTCAATTTTGCCTTCTACGCAAATGTTCAACTAAGCTGATTCAACTTGAACTTCCACCTTTTTGATAGAAGCTTCCCACGAGAGTCCAACCGTTGATTGGTTTTGATTGATTGTCCTACAAACTTGAATAAAAGAATTCAAGTTGTCCTCACAGGGGTTGGTTTTATTTGGAATGCTTCGTGGAATAGGTGGGTGGAATTGCTGGCTGCCTGGTTTGAGCTTTGAGGGAAAGGAGGGTTATTTTGCCTCCAAAGAGAAATTTGGATGACTTCTCCACCCGGGATTATAGGTATTTGAATTGGGATCAAACCTTGGTCTTTTTGTTGATATGCTCCTGACACATTAACACCTTTCGAGGTCAGGTTGTATCTCGCTTGATATGGGACAGGGCTTGATGCCTTGTCCACACAGTATTCTTTGTCTGAAACCAAATTGTTCAGCGTATTTGTGTTGGTTTGTGTAGCGAGAAGAATAACTTGCTTAGTCAGTTAGACAAGTTGTTGTTGAACTTCATTCTTGGGAAGGTCAATCATGAACACCAGACTTTTACTCCTTTCTGGAGCTTTTCTGTGGGAATTAGCGCTTGACATCTCCGAAAGAGATTATACGTTTACCCCGATCTGCGATCTTTTCTCTCCTATTGCTCCTCTATGCGGCGTTGTCGACAATGAAGCCCGAGCATTGTTGTGTAAGTCCATGCGTTAAAAAGAATTGGATTACTAATGCCTTGGGGAGAAAACATGATGGGGACATTGAGTGAGAAACATTTTGAACCTATCCCAAGCCATTGGAATGGATTCTCGCTTCCATACGAGAGAAAGTAGCAATCTTTCCTCTCGGAGCCCTACGATGTTTTTGATGGGAATAGAATTTTTCCCATGAATTTATTGTAAATTTGACCCATTGTCATCGAGAGAACCTTGAGGGTAAGTGACATCAACCAAGCTTTAGCCCTTATCCTTTAAGGTGTACGGAAAACTTATCTCATTCTAAGAGCGATCCTCGTTTAGAATCACTGGGGGAATGTTTGGACCCGTAGCATAGAAATCTCTCGTAAAGGAAAGAGAGATCTTCGTGTTAGGTAGCCATGCACGTAGAAGGAAGGAAGCATAGAAAAAATGAATATTTTTAAAGGTCATAATTCCTAGCGACCCTCTCCCAGGCCGGATAGGCGGTGATTCTTGGGTACCTTGATCCACTTGGTCTTGCGAAACTCCGCTTCATCGTGGTTTCCACCTAACATGTTGGTTTTCCTCCATTTCTTTTGGTTCTAGTAAAGGATTAGAGGCGTGGTTCTATGTTTGGCTCAAAAATCGAGGTTGATGGGTAGGATCCGGTGTTGTTGACAGCTTTGTTTAAATTTATGAATATTATTTACATATGGTGTTAGGGGGGTTTCCTAAGGATCTCACCCCACTTGTAAACGACACTATTTTTTAAGCGTAAATTTAAAAGCTCCTGTCAACAAAAATAAAGAAAATTAGAAAATTTCCATGGCATTTAATACAAAACACTAGACAATTTTTTTATTTATTTATTTATTTTTTTTTTTATTTTTCTTTTAATTCTTTTTTTTTTTATTTTTTTTTTTTTTTTTATTTTTTTTTATTTTTTTTTTTTTTAAATACCGTAATTAGTATTAGCAAAGTGTTAAAGGAAGAATGGTGGTCTTCTATAGTTCTTAAAAACCATTCTCTGGCCGAATTTCGCGTTAAAAGGAAAAATTTGAGTAGCCTGAGAACTGAAAGCCCAATCTCACAAGGCAATGAGCTCCTTAGATTTTTACTTTTCATGCCTTTTATTATTTTTTTTTTTTTTTTTTCTTTTAAGGCACGGTAATTTTATTTTACTATTCACGCTATCTTATTTCTAACCATTAACTTAAAATTTTAAAAATTTTAAATTTTTTTTTTTTTTTTTTTTTTTTATGAAATTTGAAATTTGATTAAATTTGATTTGATTTTATTTTATTTTTATTTTATTTTATTATTATTATTATTATTTATTTTTTTTTAAAAAAAAAAAAAAAAAAAAAAAAAAAAAAAAAAATATCACCAATTATGTTACAACACAAAAAATATTTTTAAAATTTTGATAAATAAATTAAAAACGCAGTATTAGAAGCTTCAGCCGTGAATAGCCATGAAAACTTGATGGTAGCGGCAGGCATCGCGATTCTACATGAAATACTTTGGTTTTAATATTTGTAAAAAAAAAAGAAAGCTCTCGCAAGTACCTGCACGAATACATTTTAAGTAGAAAATGATAAGTATACTCCCAAGGTCGATCTAAGGAAGGAATGTATGTGGTTTTTAATTTATTATTCAAACTTTTAAAAAGCGAAATTAAATCCTACAAACATCTGTCATCGCGATAGTTTTGGTGTTTTGTGTTCCTAATCTAATAACATAAAAATAAACATATATCACAGATTAATTAAATATAATCTAAAAAAGAATAAACATAGATACAAATTGAATAAATAAATATAAATCTGATTCAATAAATATTCATGCAAATTTTATCATTTATATTAGTGGAGTATTTATGGATATAATAACTAAGTTAATTATGCTTGCTCATATTATCTAGGTTATTAAAGATATGAATTGATATTTTATTGATTCTCTCTTTTTGTATGAATACCACCTTTGGTGGGGTTAGATACTTCTTTGTTAACTAAACAAATCAATTAACACCTATGGGTGGGGTTGATAACTAATTTGGTTAATTAAATTAATTCCTTTTTCTAAGAGATTGAAAATGAACCATTTTAAATGCCACTTTTGGTGGGGTTGGAAACTGATTTAAACTTTATTCAAGGTGTCCAAATTAAACCTTAAGAATTTAGTTATCAGTACTAACTTTCAAGTTTTTAAAATCACTATTGAAAACATGTTGTCAATACATTTTCCACATAATAATTCTTATAAAAACTTTTGAAATAGAGCTTCACTCTAACTACCGAGGCGATTGTACCAACAAATAAAAGAGCACTACTCTAAATTAGACAGGATAACTAAACCTTAAAGTCTAATTTTCATATTTAAGTTTGTAATGAAAAATAATATAATTCTCTCTAACATCCTTAATATAAAATCTTGAATAAAAATAAAATCAATTCATTTTTAGAAATTTTCACCTATTTAATATTTCGCAAGCATAACAACGTTATTATTATATCATGATTATAAGCAGTACCTAGCCAAGTTAAATTTAATCACGCACAAATTAAATATAACATGTAAGAATAAAGCATAAAAATAACTGTAAAGAAAAATAAAAATCCCTTCTGAGAACTTCGATGCTATTCCGTTGCTAGAAAACCTCCAAGCGGAATTTGCACTTCCATTTATTGAATCAAAAATCAAAATTATTACAAAAACATTACAAATTCTTCTCAAAAGAGAAGAACTCTAAACCTAAGACAATTGAACTAAAAACTAAGAGAAAAACTAAGAAAAGCTTAGAAACTAAGAAAGAAAATAAAGAAAACTCAAAAAATAAGAAATGAGAGAAAAAAAGAAGAGAGAAGTGAGGTTTTGAGGTGTGTTTTTGAAGTGAATGGAATGGGTGTATTTATAGGTGAGGATGGAGAGAAAAAATGATTAAAAAAATGTTAAAAAAAATATTAAAAAAATAAAAAGCGTGTTTTGGACCCTGTGAGGTCATCTTGATGACGTCAGCGTGACGTCAGGAAGTGGCCGTACGTGAAAAAATGGGTCAAAAACGCGTTAGCGCGGCTGGGCGGCTGCTATTCTTGCGCGCGCAATGTTACAAATGCAACGTGAACAGATAACCCGCGCGCAGTTTTGGGCGGAGCCGGGTCTTGTGTATTAAGGCGCGGCGGCGGCGATTTTCTCTGTATGATTACTACTTTTGACCTTTTGACCTATTTTGTCCAATTTTTCCATGTTTGTTGACCTTTTTCCACTTATTTATTAATTTATTTGTGATGTATTGCTTCAAGTATTCTTCTTTGAGTCTTTAAATTGCGTTTTTAAGCCAAAAATACGAAAAACAATAAAAATACCATTGATTCGAAAAAGACAAATTTATATAAATATATGATAAAACATATAAATATATATATTTTTAATCAATTAATGTGCATAAAATCATGGTTATTTTAGTGCTTTTTGAGCACTCATCAGTATACATCATTTTTAAACATCTTTCTACCTTTAAAGAAATATTTCCATCATGCAAGAACTCAATATTTCCAATCATCTTTATTTGCTTCTTACTCTAAGAATTTGTCTGGAACCTAAATTCTATGGGAGATAGGTAAAAACAAAGTTAAATTCAATACGATCAATTCCAGTACTACAAGAATAACTTATTATTAAGTTAAAAATATTGATGTCAAATAATAAATAAAAATGAGAAGTATTGACCTCTTATAAAAAATTAATAAATAAAATTTGTAAAGTTTTCTCGTTTGGCGTATTAAGTTATAATAAAATCTATTTGAACATTTGATAATTATAAGGAAATAATATTTGGAGTATTTACTTCCAGTGCTTTTTTTTGTAAAATAGATATGAAAAAATGTTTAAGTTTTCCTTTCCATTAAATTATGTTTACTAATTCTTTCTCATTATATTCTTTCATTTGTAAGTCTTGATTCCCAGTATAGGCTAAATCAACCGAATTTTGTTGCCTAACTTCCAAAAGGAAAAAGTGATGACTAGAGGTTGGTGTATACATCATTTATAAACATCTTGTTACCTTCCAAGAAATATTTCCATGATGCAAGAACTCAATATTTCCCATTATCTTTATTTGCTTATTACTCTAAGAATTGGTTTGGAACCTAAATTCTATGGGAGATAGGTAAAAATAAAGTTCAATTCAATACGTTCAATTCCAGTACTACCAGAATAACTTATTAATAATTTAAAAATATTTATGTCAAATAATAAATAAAAATGAGAAGTATTGACCTCTTATAAAAAATTAATAAATAAAATTTGTAAAGTTTGCTTGTTTGACGTATTAAGTTATAATAAAATCTATTTGAACATTTGATAATTATAAGGAAATAATATTTGGAGTATTTACTTCCAGTGCTTTTTTTGTAAAATAGATATGAAAAAATGTTTAAGTTTTCCTTTCCATTAAATTATGTTTACTAATTCTTTCTCATTATATTCTTTCATTTGTAAGTCTTGATTCCCAGTATAGGCTAAATCAACCGAATTTTGTTGCCTAACTTCCAAAAGGAAAAAGTGATGACTAGAGGTTGGTGTATACATCATTTATAAACATCTTGTTACCTTCCAAGAAATATTTCCATGATGCAAGAACTCAATATTTCCCATTATCTTTATTTGCTTATTACTCTAAGAATTGGTTTGGAACCTAAATTCTATGGGAGATAGGTAAAAACAAAGTTAAATTCAATACGATCAATTCCCATTACTACCGAATAACTTATTAATAATTTAAAAATATTGATGTCAAATAATAAATAAAAATGAGAAGTATTGACCTCTTATAAAAAATTAATAAATAAAATTTGTAAAGTTTGCTTGTTTGACGTATTAAGTTATAATAAAATCTATTTGAACATTTGATAATTATAAGGAAATAATATTTGGAGTATTTACTTCCAGTGCTTTTTTTGTAAAATAGATATGAAAAAAAGTTTAAGTTTTCCTTTCCATTAAATTATGTTTACTAATTCTTTCTAATTATATTCTTTCATTTGTAAGTCTTGATTCCCAATATAGGCTAAATCAACCGAATTTTGTTGCCTAACTTCCAAAAGGAAAAAGTGATGACTAGAGGTTGGTGTATACATCATTTATAAACATCTTGTTACCTTCCAAGAAATATTTCCATGATGCAAGAACTCAATATTTCCCATTATCTTTATTTGCTTATTACTCTAAGAATTGGTTTGGAACCTAAATTCTATGGGAGATAGGTAAAAATAAAGTTCAATTCAATACGTTCAATTCCAGTACTACTAGAATAACTTATTAATAATTTAAAAATATTTATGTCAAATAATAAATAAAAATGAGAAGTATTGACCTCTTATAAAAAATTAATAAATAAAATTTGTAAAGTTTGATTGTTTGGCGTATAAAGTTATAATAAATTCTATTTGAACATTTGATAATTATAAGGAAATAAAATTTGGAGTATTTATTTCCCATGCTTTTTTTTGTAAAATAGATATAAAAAAATGTTTAAGTTTTATTGTCCATTTATTTATGTTTACTAACGCTTTCTCATTATATTCTTTCATTCGTAAGTCTTGATTCCCAATACAGGCTAAATCAACCGAATTTTGTTGCCCCACTTCGAAAAGGAAAAAGTTGATTACTAGAGGTTGGTGTATACATCATTTATAAAGATCTTGTTACCTTCCCAGAAATATTTCCATGATGCAAGAACTCAATATTTCCCATCATCATTATTTGCTTCTTACTCTAAGAATTGGTTTGGAACCTAAATTCTATGAGAGATAGGTAAAAACAAAGTTAAATTCAATACGATCAATTCCATTACAACCAGAATAACTTACTAATATGTTAAAAATATTGATGTCAATTAATAAATAAAAATGAGAAGTATTGACCTCTTATAAAAAATTAATAAATAAAATTTGTAAAGTTTGCTTGTTTGACGTATTAAGTTATAATAAAATCTATTTGAACATTTGATAATTATAAGGAAATAATATTTGGAGTATTTACTTCCAGTGCTTTTTTTTTTTAAAAAATAGATATAAAAAAATGGTTAAGTTTTCCTTTCCATTTATTTATGTTTACTAATGCTTTCTCATTATAGTCTTTCATTTGTAAGTCTTGATTCCCAATATAGGCTAAATCAACCGAATTTTGTTGCCTAACTTCCAAAAGGAAAAAGTGATGACTAGAGGTTGGTGTATACATCATTTATAAACATCTTGTTACCTTCCAAGAAATATTTCCATGATGCAAGAACTCAATATTTCCCATTATCTTTATTTGCTTATTACTCTAAGAATTGGTTTGGAACCTAAATTCTATGGGAGATAGGTAAAAATAAAGTTCAATTCAATACGATCAATTCCAATACTACCAAAATAACTTATTAATAAGTTAAAAATATTGATGTCAAAAAATAAATAAAAATGAGAAGTATTGACCTCTTTCAAAAAATTAATAAATAAAATTTGATTGTTTGGCATATTAAGTTATAATAAATTCAATTTAAACATTTGATAATTATAACCAAATAAAAATTGGAGTATTTATTTCCCATGCTTTTTTTAGTAAAATAGATATAAAACAATGTTTCAGTTTTCTTGTCCCTTAATTTATGTTTACTAATGCTTTCTCATTATATTCTTTCATTTGTAAATCTTGATTCCCAGTATAGGCTAAATCAACCGAATTTTGTTGCCTAACTTCCAAAAGGAAAAAGTGATGACTAGAGGTTGGTGTATACATCATTTATAAACATCTTGTTACCTTCCAAGAAATATTTCCATGATGCAAGAACTCAATATTTTCCATTATCTTTATTTGCTTATTACTCTAAGAATTGGTTTGGAACCTAAATTCTATGAGAGATAGGTAAAAACAAAGTTAAATTCAATACGATCAATTCCAGTACTACCAGAATAACTTATTAATAAGTTTAAAATATTGATGTCAAATAATAAATAAAAATGAGAAGTATTGACCTCTTATAAAAAATTAATAAATGAAATTTGTAAAGTTTGCTTGTTTGACGTATTAAGTTATAATAAAATCTATTTGAACATTTGATAATTATAAGGAAATAATATTTGGAGTATTTATTTCCCATGCTTTTTATGTAAAATAGATATAAAAAAATGTTTAAGTTTTCCTTTCCATTAAATTATGTTTACTAATTCTTTCTCATTATATTCTTTCATTTGTAAGTCTTGATTCCCAGTATAGGCTAAATCAACCGAATTTTGTTGCCTAACTTCCAAAAGGAAAAAGTGATGACTAGAGGTTGGTGTATACATCATTTATAAACATCTTGTTACCTTCCAAGAAATATTTCCATGATGCAAGAACTCAATATTTCCCATTATCTTTATTTGCTTATTACTCTAAGAATTGGTTTGGAACCTAAATTCTATGGGAGATAGGTAAAAATAAAGTTCAATTCAATACGTTCAATTCCAGTACTACCAGAATAACTTATTAATAATTTAAAAATATTTATGTCAAATAATAAATAAAAATGAGAAGTATTGACCTCTTATAAAAAATTAATAAATAAAATTTGTAAAGTTTGATTGTTTGGCGTATTAAGTTATAATAAATTCTATTTAAACATTTGATAATTATAAGGAAATAAAATTTGGAGTATTTATTTCCAATGCTTTTTTTTTTGTAAAATAGATACAAAAAAAAATTTAGTTTTATTGTCCATTTATTTATGTTTACTAACGCTTTCTCATTATATTCTTTCATTCGTAAGTCTTGATTCCCAATACAGGCTAAATCAACCGAATTTTGTTGCCTAATTTCTAAAAGGAAAAGGTGATGACTAGAGGTTGGTGTATACATCATTTATAAAATTCTTGTTACCTTCCAAGAAATATTTCCATGATGCAAGAACTCAATATTTCCCATCATCTTTATTTGCTTCTTACTCTAAGAATTGGTTTGGAACCTAAATTCTATGAGAGATAGGTAAAAACAAAGTTAAATTCAATACGATCAATTCCAGTACTACCACAATAACTTATTAATAAGTTAAAAATATTGATGTCAAATAATAAATAAAAATGAGAAGTATTGACCTCTTATAAAAAATTAATAAATAAAATTTGTAAAGTTTGCTTGTTTGACGTATTAAGTTATAATAAAATCTATTTGAACATTTGATAATTATAAGGAAATAATATTTGGAGTATTTACTTCCAGTGCTTTTTTTTGTAAAATAGATATGAAAAAATGTTTAAGTTTTCCTTTCCATTAAATTATGTTTACTAATTCTTTCTCATTATATTCTTTCATTTGTAAGTCTTGATTCCCAGTATAGGCTAAATCAACCGAATTTTGTTGCCTAACTTCCAAAAGGAAAAAGTGATGACTAGAGGTTGGTGTATACATCATTTATAAACATCTTGTTACCTTCCAAGAAATATTTCCATGATGCAAGAACTCAATATTTCCCATTATCTTTATTTGCTTATTACTCTAAGAATTGGTTTGGAACCTAAATTCTATGGGAGATAGGTAAAAATAAAGTTCAATTCAATACGTTCAATTCCAGTACTACCAGAATAACTTATTAATAATTTAAAAATATTTATGTCAAATAATAAATAAAAATGAGAAGTATTGACCTCTTATAAAAAATTAATAAATAAAATTTGTAAAGTTTGCTTGTTTGACGTATTAAGTTATAATAAAATCTATTTGAACATTTGATAATTATAAGGAAATAATATTTGGAGTATTTATTTCCCATGCTTTTTTTTTGTAAAATAGATATGAAAAAATGTTTAAGTTTTCCTTTCCATTAAATTATGTTTACTAATTCTTTCTCATTATATTCTTTCATTTGTAAGTCTTGATTCCCAGTATAGGCTAAATCAAC
Organism: Hippophae gyantsensis; assembly: GCA_030763125.1. Classification (NCBI taxonomy): domain Eukaryota; kingdom Viridiplantae; phylum Streptophyta; class Magnoliopsida; order Rosales; family Elaeagnaceae; genus Hippophae; species Hippophae gyantsensis. Next base: position 29,080,571 of record CM061032.1, read on the forward strand.
CGAATTTTGTTGCCTAACTTCCAAAAGGAAAAAGTGATGACTAGAGGTTGGTGTATACATCATTTATAAACATCTTGTTACCTTCCAAGAAATATTTCCATGATGCAAGAACTCAATATTTCCCATTATCTTTATTTGCTTATTACTCTAAGAATTGGTTTGGAACCTAAATTCTATGGGATATAGGTAAAATTAAAGTTCAATTCAATACGATCAATTCCAGTACTACCAAAATAACTGATTAATAATTTAAAAATATTTATGTCAAATAATAAATAAAAATGAGAAGTATTGACCTCTTATAAAAAATTAATAAATAAAATTTGTAAAGTTTGCTTGTTTGACGTATTAAGTTATAATAAAATCTATTTGAACATTTGATAATTATAAGGAAATAATATTTGGAGTATTTATTTCCCATGCTTTTTTTTGTAAAATAGATATGAAAAAATGTTTAAGTTTTCCTTTCCATTAAATTATGTTTACTAATTCTTTCTCATTATATTCTTTCATTTGTAAGTCTTGATTCCCAGTATAGGCTAAATCAACCGAATTTTGTTGCCTAACTTCCAAAAGGAAAAAGTGATGACTAGAGGTTGGTGTATACATCATTTATAAACATCTTGTTACCTTCCAAGAAATATTTCCATGATGCAAGAACTCAATATTTCCCATTATCTTTATTTGCTTATTACTCTAAGAATTGGTTTGGAACCTAAATTCTATGGGAGATAGGTAAAAATAAAGTTCAATTCAATACGTTCAATCAGTACTACCAGAATAACTTATTAATAAGTTAAAAATATTGATGTCAAATAATGAATAAAAATGAGAAGTATTGACCTCTTATAAAAAATTAATAAATAAAATTTGTAAAGTTTGATTCTTTGGCGTATAAAGTTATAATAAATTCTATTTGAACATTTGATAATTATAAGGAAATAAAATTTGGAGTATTTATTTCCCATGCTTTTTTATGTAAAATAGATATAAAAAAATGTTTAAGTTTTATTGTCCATTTATTTATGTTTACTAATGCTTTCTCATTATATTCTTTCATTCGTAAGTCTTGATTCCCAATACAGGCTAAATCAACCGAATTTTGTTGCCTAACTTCGAAAAGGAAAAAGGTGATTACTAGAGGTTGGTGTATACATCATTTATAAACATCTTGTTACCTTCCAAGAAATATTTCCATGATGCAAGAACTCAATATTTCCCATCATCATTATTTGCTTCTTACTCTAAGAATTGGTTTGGAACCTAAATTCTATGAGAGATAGGTAAAAACAAAGGTAAATTCAATACGATCAATTCCAGTACTACCAGAATAACTTATTAATAAGTTAAAAATATTGATGTCAAATAATAAATAAAAATGAGAAGTATTGACCTCTTATAAAAAATTAATAAATAAAATTTGTAAAGTTTGCTTGTTTGACGTATTAAGTTATAATAAAATCTATTTGAACATTTGATAATTATAAGGAAATAATATTTGGAGTATTTACTTCCGGTGCTTTTTTTTTAAAAAAAATAGATATAAAAAAATGGTTATGTTTTCCTTTCCATTTATTTATGTTTACTAATGCTTTCTCATTATATTCTTTCATTTGTAAGTCTTGATTCCCAGTATAGGCTAAATCAACCGAATTTTGTTGCCTAACTTCCAAAAGGAAAAAGTGATGACTAGAGGTTGGTGTATACATCATTTATAAACATCTTGTTACCTTCCAAGAAATATTTCCATGATGCAAGAACTCAATATTTCCCATTATCTTTATTTGCTTATTACTCTAAGAATTGGTTTGGAACCTAAATTCTATGGGAGATAGGTAAAAATAAAGTTCAATTCAATACGTTCAATTCTAATATTAACAGAATAACTTATTAATAATTTAAAAATATTTATGTCAAATAATAAATAAAAATGAGAAGTATTGACCTCTTATAAAAAATTAATAAATAAAATTTGTAAAGTTTGATTGTTTGGCGTATAAAGTTATAATAAATTCTATTTGAACATTTGATAATTATAAGGAAATAAAATTTGGAGTATTTATTTCCCATGCTCTTTTTTGTAAAATAGATATAAAAAAATGTTTAAGTTTTATTGTCCATTTATTTATGTTTACTAACGCTTTCTCATTATATTCGTTAATTCGTAAGTCTTGATTCCCAATACAGGCTAAATCAATCGAATTTTGTTGCCTAACTTCCAAAAGGAAAAGGTGATAACTAGAGGTTGGTCTATACATCATTTATAAACATCTTGTTACCTTAGAAGAAATATTTCCATGATGCAAGAACTCAATATTTCCCATTATCTTTATTTGCTTATTACACTAAGAATTGGTTTGGAACCTAAATTCTATGAAAGATAGGTAAAAACAAAGTTAAATTCAATACGATCAATTCCAGTACTACCAGAATAACTTATTAATAAGTTAAAAATATTGATGTCAAATAAAAAATAAAAATGAGAAGTATTGACCTCTTATAAAAAATTAATAAATAAAATTTGTAAAGTTTGCTTGTTTGACGTATTAAGTTATAATAAAATCTATTTGAACATTTGATAATTATAAGGAAATAATATTTGGAGTATTTACTTCCAGTGCTTTTTTTGTAAAATATATATGAAAAACTATTTAAGTTTTCCTTTCCATTAAATTATGTTTACTAATTCTTTCTCATTATATTCTTTCATTTGTAAGTCTTGATTCCCAGTATAGGCTAAATCAACCGAATTTTGTTGCCTAACTTCCAAAAGGAAAAAGTGATGACTAGAGGTTGGTGTATACATCATTTATAAACATCTTGTTACCTTCCAAGAAATATTTCCATGATGCAAGAACTCAATATTTCCCATTATCTTTATTTGCTTATTACTCTAAGAATTGGTTTGGAACCTAAATTCTATGGGAGATAGGTAAAAATAAAGTTCAATTCAATACGTTCAATTCTAGTACTACCAGAATAACTTATTAATAATTTAAAAATATTTATGTCAAATATTAAATAAAAATGAGAAGTATTGACCTCTTATAAAAAATTAATAAATAAAATTTGTAAAGTTTGATTCTTTGGCGTATAAAGTTATAATAAATTCTATTTGAACATTTGATAATTATAAGGAAATAAAATTTGGAGTATTTATTTCCCATGCTTTTTTTGTAAAATAGATATAAAAAAATGTTTAAGTTTTATTGTCCATTTATTTATGTTTACTAACGCTTTCTCATTATATTCTTTCATTCGTAAGTCTTGATTCCCAATACAGGCTAAATCAACCGAATTTTGTTGCCTAACTTCCAAAAGGAAAAGGTGATTACTAGAGGTTGGTGTATACATCATTTATAAACATCTTGTTACCTTAGAAGAAATATTTCCATGATGCAAGAACTCAATATTTCCCATTATCTTTATTTGCTTATTACACTAAGAATTGGTTTGGAACCTAAATTCTATGAAAGATAGGTAAAAACAAAGTTAAATTCAATACGATCAATTCCAGTACTACCAGAATAACTTATTAATAAGTTAAAAATATTGATGTCAAATAAAAAATAAAAATGAGAAGTATTGACCTCTTATAAAAAATTAATAAATAAAATTTTTAAAGTTTGCTTGTTTGACGTATTAAGTTATAATAAAATCTATTTGAACATTTGATAATTATAAGGAAATAATATTTGGAGTATTTACTTCCAGGAGTTTTTTTTGTAAAATAGATATGAAAAAATGTTTAAGTTTTCCTTTCCATTAAATTATGTTTACTAATTCTTTCTCATTATATTCTTTCATTTGTAAGTCTTGATTCCCAGTATAGGCTAAATCAACCGAATTTTGTTGCCTAACTTCCAAAAGGAAAAAGTGATGACTAGAGGTTGGTGTATACATCATTTATAAACATCTGGTTACCTTCCAAGAAATATTTCCATGATGCAAGAACTCAATATTTCCCATTATCTTTATTTGCTTATTACTCTAAGAATTGGTTTGGAACCTAAATTCTATGGGAGATAGGTAAAAATAAAGTTCAATTCAATATGTTCAATTTCAGTACTACCAGAATAACTTATTAATAATTTAAAAATATGTATGTCAAATAATAAATAAAAATGAGAAGTATTGACCTCTTATAAAAAATTAATAAATAAAATTTGTAAAGTTTGATTGTTTGGCTTATAAAGTTATAATAAATTCTATTTGAACATTTGATAATTATAAGGAAATAAAATTTGGAGTATTTATTTCCCATGCTTTTTTTGTAAAATAGATATAAAAAAATGTTTAAGTTTTATTGTCCATTTATTTATGTTTACTAACGCTTTCTCATTATATTCTTTCATTCGTAAGTCTTGATTCCCAATACAGGCTAAATCAACCGAATTTTGTTGCCTAACTTCCAAAAGGAAAAGGTGATTACTAGAGGTTGGTGTATACATCATTTATAAACATCTTGTTACCTTACAAGAAATATTTCCATGATGCAAGAACTCAATATTTCCCATTATCTTTATTTGCTTATTACACTAAGAATTGGTTTGGAACCTAAATTCTATGAGAGATAGGTAAAAACAAAGTTAAATTCAATACGATCAATTCCATTACTACCAGAATAACTTATTAATAAGTTAAAAATATTGATGTCAAATAATAAATAAAAATGAGAAGTATTGACCTCTTATAAAAAATTAATAAATAAAATTTGTAAAGTTTGCTTGTTTGACGTATTAAGTTATAATAAAATCTATTTGAACATTTGATAATTATATGGAAATAATATTTGGAGTATTTACTTCTGGTGCTTTTTTTTTAAAATAGATATGAAAAAATGTTTAAGTTTTCCTTTCCATTAAATTATGTTTACTAATTCTTTCTCATTATATTCTTTCATTTGTAAGTCTTGATTCCCAGTATAGGCTAAATCAACCGAATTTTGTTGCCTAACTTCCAAAAGGAAAAAGTGATGACTAGAGGTTGGTGTATACATCATTTATAAACATCTTGTTACCTTCCAAGAAATATTTCCATGATGCAAGAACTCAATATTTCCCATTATCTTTATTTGCTTATTACTCTAAGAATTGGTTTGGAACCTAAATTCTATGGGAGATAGGTAAAAATAAAGTTCAATTCAATACGTTCAATTTCTTGTACTAACAGAATAACTTATTAATAATTTAAAAATATTTATGTCAAATAATAAATAAAAATGAGAAGTATTGACCTCTTATAAAAAATTAATAAATAAAATTTGTAAAGTTTGATTGTTTGGCGTATAAAGTTATAATAAATTCTATTTGAACATTTGATAATTATAAGGAAATAAAATTTGGAGTATTTATTTCCCATGCTTTTTTTTGTAAAATAGATATAAATTTTTTTTTAAGTTTTATTGTCCATTTATTTATGTTTACTAACGCTTTCTCATTATATTCTTTCATTCGTAAGTCTTGATTCCCAATACAGGCTAAATCAACCGAATTTTGTTGCCTAACTTCCAAAAGGAAAAGGTGATTACTAGAGGTTGGTGTATACATCATTTATAAACATCTTGTTACCTTATAAGAAATATTTCCATGATGCAAGAACTCAATATTTCCCATTATCTTTATTTGCTTATTACACTAAGAATTGGTTTGGAACCTAAATTCTATGAGAGATAGGTAAAAACAAAGTTAAATTCAATACGATCAATTCCAGTACTACCAGAATAACTTATTAATAAGTTAAAAATATTGATGTCAAATAATAAATAAAAATGAGAAGTATTGACCTCTTATAAAAAATTAATAAATAAAATTTGTAAAGTTTGCTTGTTTGACGTATTAAGTTATAATAAAATCTATTTGAACATTTGATAATTATAAGGAAATAATATTTGGAGTATTTACTTCCAGTGCTTTTTTTTTTGTAAAATAGATATGAAAAAATGTTTAAGTTTTCCTTTCCATTAAATTATGTTTACTAATTCTTTCTCATTATATTCTTTCATTTGTAAGTCTTGATTCCCAGTATAGGCTAAATCAACCGAATTTTGTTGCCTAACTTCCAAAAGGAAAAAGTGATGACTAGAGGTTGGTGTATACATCATTTATAAACATCTTGTTACCTTCCAAGAAATATTTCCATGATGCAAGAACTCAATATTTCCCATTATCTTTATTTGCTTATTACTCTAAGAATTGGTTTGGAACCTAAATTCTATGGGAGATAGGTAAAAATAAAGTTCAATTCAATACGTTCAATTCCAGTACTACCAGAATAACTTATTAATAATTTAAAAATATTTATGTCAAATAATAAATAAAAATGAGAAGTATTGACCTCTTATAAAAAATTAATAAATAAAATTTGTAAAGTTTGATTGTTTGGCGTATAAAGTTATAATAAATTCTATTTGAACATTTGATAATTATAAGGAAATAAAATTTGGAGTATTTATTTCCCATGCTTTTTTTTTGTAAAATAGATATAAAAAAATGTTTAAGTTTTATTGTCCATTTATTTATGTTTACTAACGCTTTCTCATTATATTCTTTCATTCGTAAGTCTTGATTCCCAATACAGGCTAAATCAACCGAATTTTGTTGCCTAACTTCCAAAAGGAAAAGGTGATTACTAGAGGTTGGTGTATACATCATTTATAAACATCTTGTTACCTTACAAGAAATATTTCCATGATGCAAGAACTCAATATTTCCCATTATCTTTATTTGCTTATTACTCTAAGAATTGGTTTGGAACCTAAATTCTATGGGAGATAGGTAAAAACAAAGTTAAATTCAATACGATCAATTCCAGTACTACAGGAATAATTATTATTAAGTTAAAAATATTGATGTCAAATAATAAATAAAAATGAGAAGTATTGACCTCTTATAAAAAATTAATAAATAAAATTTGTAAAGTTTGCTTGTTTGACGTATTAAGTTATAATAAAATCTATTTGAACATTTGATAATTATAAGGAAATAATATTTGGAGTATTTACTTCCAGTGCTTTTTTTTTTTGCAAAATAGATATGAAAAAATGTTTAAGTTTTCCTTTCCATTAAATTATGTTTACTAATTCTTTCTCATTATATTCTTTCATTTGTAAGTCTTGATTCCCAGTATAGGCTAAATCAACCGAATTTTGTTGCCTAACTTCCAAAAGGAAAAAGTGATGACTAGAGGTTGGTGTATACATCATTTATAAACATCTTGTTACCTTCCAAGAAATATTTCCATGATGCAAGAACTCAATATTTCCCATTATCTTTATTTGCTTATTACTCTAAGAATTGGTTTGGAACCTAAATTCTATGAGAGATAGGTAAAAACAAAGTTAAATTCAACACGTTCAATTCCATTACTACCAGAATAACTTATTAATAATTTAAAAATATTTATGTCAAATAATAAATAAAAATGAAAAGTATTGACATCTTATAAAAAATTAATAAATAAAATTTGTAAAGTTTGATTCTTTGGCGTATAAAGTTATAATAAATTCTATTTGAACATTTGATAATTATAAGGAAATAAAATTTGGAGTATTTATTTCCCATGCTTTTTTTGTAAAATAGATATAAAAAAATGTTTAAGTTTTATTGTCCATTTATTTATGTTTACTAACGCTTTCTCATTATATTCTTTCATTCGTAAGTCTTGATTCCCAATACAGGCTAAATCAACCGAATTTTGTTGCCTAACTTCCAAAAGGAAAAGGTGATTACTAGAGGTTGGTGTATACATCATTTATAAACATCTTGTTACCTTAGAAGAAATATTTCCATGATGCAAGAACTCAATATTTCCCATTATCTTTATTTGCTTATTACACTAAGAATTGGTTTGGAACCTAAATTCTATGAAAGATAGGTAAAAACAAAGTTAAATTCAATACGATCAATTCCAGTACTACCAGAATAACTTATTAATAAGTTAAAAATATTGATGTCAAATAAAAAATAAAAATGAGAAGTATTGACCTCTTATAAAAAATTAATAAATAAAATTTTTAAAGTTTGCTTGTTTGACGTATTAAGTTATAATAAAATCTATTTGAACATTTGATAATTATAAGGAAATAATATTTGGAGTATTTACTTCCAGTGCTTTTTTTTGTAAAATAGATATGAAAAAATGTTTAAGTTTTCCTTTCCATTAAATTATGGTTACTAATTCTTTCTCATTATATTCTTTCATTTGTAAGTCTTGATTCCCAGTATAGGCTAAATCAACCGAATTTTGTTGCTTAACTTCCAAAAGGAAAAAGTGATGACTAGAGGTTGGTGTATACATCATTTATAAACATCTTGTTACCTTCCAAAAAATGTTTCCATGATGCAAGAACTCAATATTTCCCATTATCTTTATTTGCTTATTATTCTAAGAATTAGTTTGGAACCTAAATTCTATGGGAGATAGGTAAAAATAAAGTTCAATTCAATACGTTCAATTCGAGTACTACCAGAATAACTTATTAATAATTTTAAAATATTTATGTCAAATAATAAATAAAAATGAAAAGTATGGACCTCTTATAAAAAATTAATAAATAAAATTTGTAAAGTTTGATTGTTTGGCGTATAAAGTTATAATAAATTCTATTTGAACATTTGATAATTATAAGGAAATAAAATTTGGAGTATTTATTTCCCATGCTCTTTTTTGTAAAATAGATATAAAAAAATGTTTAAGTTTTATTGTCCATTTATTTATGTTTACTAACGCTTTCTCATTATATTCTTTCATTCGTAAGTCTTGATTCCCAATATAGGCTAAATCAACCGAATTTTGTTGCCTAACTTCCAAAAGGAAAAGGTGATTACTAGAGGTTGGTGTATACATCATTTATAAACATCTTGTTACCTTAGAAGAAATATTTCCATGATGCAAGAACTCAATATTTCCCATTATCTTTATTTGCTTATTACTCTAAGGATTGGTTTGGAACCTAAATTCTATGGGAGATAGGTAAAAACAAAGGTAAATTCAATACGATCAGTTCCAGTACTACCAGAATAACTTATTAATAATTTAAAAATATTTATGTCAAATAATAAATAAAAATGAGAAGTATTGACCTCTTATAAAAAATTAATAAATAAAATTTGTAAAGTTTGCTTGTTTGACGTATTAAGTTATAATAAAATCTATTTGAACATTTGATAATTATAAGGAAATAATATTTGGAGTATTTACTTCCAGTGCTTTTTTTTGTAAAATAGATATGAAAAAATGTTTAAGTTTTCCTTTCCATTAAATTATGTTTACTAATTCTTTCTCATTATATTCTTTCATTTGTAAGTCTTGATTCCCAGTATAGGCTAAATCAACCGAATTTTGTTGCCTAACTTCCAAAAGGAAAAAGTGATGACTAGAGGTTGGTGTATACATCATTTATAAACATCTTGTTACCTTCCAAGAAATATTTCCATGATGCAAGAACTCAATATTTCCCATTATCTTTATTTGCTTATTACTCTAAGAATTGGTTTGGAACCTAAATTCTATGGGAGATAGGTAAAAACAAAGTTAAATTCAATACGATCAATTCCAGTACTACCAGAATAACTTATTAATAAGTTAAAAATATTGATGTCAAATAATAAATAAAAATGAGAAGTATTGACCTCTTATAAAAAATTAATAAATAAAATTTGTAAAGTTTGCTTGTTTGACGTATTAAGTTATAATAAAATCTATTTGAACATTTGATAATTATAAGGAAATAATATTTGGAGTATTTACTTCCAGTGCTTTTTTTTGTAAAATAGATATGAAAAAATGTTTAAGTTTTCCTTTCCATTAAATTATGTTTACTAATTCTTTCTCATTATATTCTTTCATTTGTAAGTCTTGATTCCCAGTATAGGCTAAATCAACCGAATTTTGTTGCCTAACTTCCAAAAGGAAAAAGTGATGACTAGAGGTTGGTGTATACATCATTTATAAACATCTTGTTACCTTCCAAGAAATATTTCCATGATGCAAGAACTCAATATTTCCCATTATCTTTATTTGCTTATTACTCTAAGAATTGGTTTGGAACCTAAATTCTATGGGAGATAGGTAAAAATAAAGTTCAATTCAATACGTTCAATTCCAGTACTACCAGAATAACTTATTAATAATTTAAAAATATTGATGTCAAATAATAAATAAAAATGAGAAGTATTGACCTCTTATAAAAAATTAATAAATAAAATTTGTAAAGTTTGATTGTTTGGCGTATAAAGTTATAATAAATTCTATTTGAACATTTGATAATTATAAGAAAATAAAATTTGGAGTATTTATTTCCCATGCTTTTTTTTGTAAAATAGATATAAAAAAATGTTTAAGTTTTATTGTCCATTTATTTATGTTTACTAATGCTTTCTCATTTTATTCTTTCATTCGTAAGTCTTGATTCCCAATACAGGCTAAATCAACCGAATTTTGTTGCCTAACTTCAAAAAAGGAAAAGGTCATTACTAGAGGTTGGTGTATACATCATTTATAAACATCTTGTTACCTTACAAGATATATTTCCATGATGCAAGAACGAAATATTTCCCATTATCTTTATTTGCTTATTACACTAAGAATTGGTTTGGAACCTAAATTCTATGAGAGATAGGTAAAAACAAAGTTCAATTCAATACGATCAATTCCAGTACTACCAGAATAACTTATTAATAAGTTAAAAATATTGAGGTCAAATAATAAATAAAAATGAGAAGTATTGACCTCTTATAAAAAATTAATAAATAAAATTTGTAAAGTTTGCTTGTTTGACGTATTAAGTTATAATAAAATCTATTTGAACATTTGATAATTATAAGGAAATAATATTTGGAGTATTTACTTCCAGTGCTTTTTTTTTGTAAAATAGATATGAAAAAATGTTTAAGTTTTCCTTTCCATTAAATTATGTTTACTAATTCTTTCTCATTATATTCTTTCATTTGTAAGTCTTGATTCCCAGTATAGGCTAAATCAACCGAATTTTGTTGCCTAACTTCCAAAAGGAAAAAGTGATGACTAGAGGTTGGTGTATACATCATTTATAAACATCTTGTTACCTTCCAAGAAATATTTCCATGATGCAAGAACTCAATATTTCCCATTATCTTTATTTGCTTATTACTCTAAGAATTGGTTTGGAACCTAAATTCTATGGGAGATAGGTAAAAATAAAGTTCAATTCAATACGTTCAATTCCAATACTACCAAAATAACTTATTAATAATTTAAAAATATTTATGTCAAATAATAAATAAAAATGAGAAGTATTGACCTCTTATAAAAAATTAATAAATAAAATTTGTAAAGTTTGATTCTTTGGCGTATAAAGTTATAATAAATTCTATTTGAACATTTGATAATTATAAGGAAATAAAATTTGGAGTATTTATTTCCCATGCTTTTTTTGTAAAATAGATATAAAAAAATGTTTAAGTTTTATTGTCCATTTATTTATGTTTACTAACGCTTTCTCATTATATTCTTTCATTCGTAAGTCTTGATTCCCAATACAGGCTAAATCAACCGAATTTTGTTGCCTAACTTCCAAAAGGAAAAGGTGATTACTAGAGGTTGGTGTATACATCATTTATAAACATCTTGTTACCTTACAAGAAATATTTCCATGATGCAAGAACGAAATATTTCCCATTATCTTTATTTGCTTATTACACTAAGAATTGGTTTGGAACCTAAATTCTATGAGAGATAGGTAAAAACAAAGTTCAATTCAATACGATCAATTCCAATACTACTAATAACTTATTAATAAGTTAAAAATATTGAGGTCAAATAATAAATAAAAATGAGAAGTATTGACCTCTTATAAAAAATTAATAAATAAAATTTGTAAAGTTTGCTTGTTTGACGTATTAAGTTATAATAAAATCTATTTGAACATTTGATAATTATAAGGAAATAATATTTGGAGTATTTACTTCCAGTGCTTTTTTTTTAAAAAAAATAGATATGAAAAAATGTTTAAGTTTTCCTTTCCATTAAATTATGTTTACTAATTCTTTCTCATTATATTCTTTCATTTGTAAGTCTTGATTCCCAGTATAGGCTAAATCAACCGAATTTTGTTGCCTAACTTCCAAAAGGAAAAAGTGATGACTAGAGGTTGGTGTATACATCATTTATAAACATCTTGTTACCTTCCAAGAAATATTTCCATGATGCAAGAACTCAATATTTCCCATTATCTTTATTTGCTTATTACTCTAAGAATTGGTTTGGAACCTAAATTCTATGGGAGATAGGTAAAAATAAAGTTCAATTCAATACGTTCAATTCCAATACTACCAAAATAACTTATTAATAATTTAAAAATATTTATGTCAAATAATAAATAAAAATGAGAAGTATTGACCTCTTATAAAAAATTAATAAATAAAATTTGTAAAGTTTGCTTGTTTGGCGTATAAAGTTATAATAAATTATATTTGAACATTTGATAATTATAAGGAAATAAAATTTGGAGTATTTATTTCCCATGCTTTTTTTTGTAAAATAGATATAAAAAAATGTTTCAGTTTTCTTGTCCATTAATTTATGTTTACTAATTCTTTCTCATTATATTCTTTCATTTGTAAGTCTTGATTCCCAGTACATGCTAAATCAACCGAATTATGTTGCCTAAATTCAAAAAGGAAAAGGTGATGACTAGAGGTTTGTGTATACATCATTTATAATCATCTTGTTACCTTCCAAGAAATATTTCCATGATGTAAGAACTCAATATTTCCCATCATCATTATTTGCTTCTTACTCTAAGAATTGGTTTTGAACCTAAATTCTATGGGAGATAGGTAAAAACAAAGGTAAATTCAATACGATCAATTCCAGTACTACCAGAATAACTTATTAATAAGTTAAAAATATTGATGTCAAAAAATAAATAAAAATGAGAAGTATTGACCTCTTATAAAAAATTAATAAATAAAATTTGTAAAGTTTGCTTGTTTGACGTATTAAGTTATAATAAAATCTATTTGAACATTTGATAATTATAAGGAAATAATATTTGGAGTATTTACTTCTAGTGCTTTTTTTTGTAAAATAGATATGAAAAAAAGTTTAAGTTTTCCTTTCCATTAAATTATGTTTACTAATTCTTTCTCATTATATTCTTTCATTTGTAAGTCTTGATTCCCAGTATAGGCTAAATCAACCGAATTTTGTTGCCTAACTTCCAAAAGGAAAAAGTGATGACTAGAGGTTGGTGTATACATCATTTATAAACATCTTGTTACCTTCAAAGAAATATTTCCATGATGCAAGAACTCAATATTTCCCACCATCTTTATTTGCTTCTTACTCTAAGAATAGGTTTGGAACCAAAATTCTATGGGAGATAGGTAAAAATAAAGTTCAATTCAATATGTTCAATTCAAGTACTACCAGAATAACTTATTAATAATTTAAAAATATTTATGTCAAATAATAAATAAAAATGAGAAGTATTGACCTCTTATAAAAAATTAATAAATAAAATTTGTAAAGTTTAATTGTTTGGCATATAAAGTTATAATAAATTCTATTTGAAAATTTGATAATTATAAGGAAATAAAATTTGGAGTATTTATTTCCCATGCTTTTTTTTGTAAAATAGATATAAAAAAATGTTTAAGTTTTATTGTCCATTTATTTATGTTTACTAACGCTTTCTCATTATATTCTTTCATTCGTAAGTCTTGATTCCCAATACAGGCTAAATCAACCGAATTTTGTTGCCTAACTTCCAAAAGGAAAAGGTGATTACTAGAGGTTGGTGTATACATCATTTATAAACATCTTGTTACCTTAGAAGAAATATTTCCATGATGCAAGAACTCAATATTTCCCATTATCTTTATTTGCTTATTACACTAAGAATTGGTTTGGAACCTAAATTCTATGAGAGATAGGTAAAAACAAAGTTAAATTCAATACGATCAATTCCAGTACTACCAGAATAACTTATTAATAAGTTAAAAATATTGATGTCAAATAATAAATAAAAATGAGAAGTATTGACCTCTTATAAAAAATTAATAAATAAAATTTGTAAAGTTTGCTTGTTTGACGTATTAAGTTATAATAAAATCTATTTGAACATTTGATAATTATAAGGAAATAATATTTGGAGTATTTACTTCCAGTGCTTTTTTTGTAAAATAGATATGAAAAAATGTTTAAGTTTTCCTTTCCATTAAATTATGTTTACTAATTCTTTCTCATTATATTCTTTCATTTGTAAGTCTTGATTCCCAGTATAGGCTAAATCAACCGAATTTTGTTGCCTAACTTCCAAAAGGAAAAAGTGATGACTAGAGGTTGGTGTATACATCATTTATAAACATCTTGTTACCTTCCAAGAAATATTTCCATGATGCAAGAACTCAATATTTCCCATTATCTTTATTTGCTTATTACTCTAAGAATTGGTTTGGAACCTAAATTCTATGGGAGATAGGTAAAAATAAAGTTCAATTCAATACGTTCAATTCTAGTACTACCAGAATAACTTATTAATAATTTAAAAATATTTATGTCAAATAATAAATAAAAATGAGAAGTATTGACCTCTTATAAAAAATTAATAAATAAAATTTGTAAAGTTTGATTGTTTGGCGTATAAAGTTATAATAAAATCTATTTGAACATTTGATAATTATAAGGAAATAATATTTGGAGTATTTATTTCCCATGCTTTTTATGTAAAATAGATATAAAAAAATGTTTAAGTTTTATTGTCCATTTATTTATGTTTACTAACGCTTTCTCATTATATTCTTTCATTCGTAAGTCTTGATTCCCAATACAGGCTAAATCAACCGAATTTTGTTGCCTAACTTCAAAAAAGGAAAAGGTGATTACTAGAGGTTGGTGTATACATCATTTATAAACATCTTGTTACCTTACAAGAAATATTTCCATGATGCAAGAACGAAATATTTCCCATTATCTTTATTTGCTTATGACACTAAGAATTGGTTTGGAACCTAAATTCTATGAGAGATAGGTAAAAACAAAGTTCAATTCAATACGATCAATTCCAGTACTACCAGAATAACTTATTAAAAAGTTAAAAATATTGATGTCAAATAATAAATAAAAATGAGAAGTATTGACCTCTTATAAAAAATTAATAAATAAAATTTGTAAAGTTTGCTTGTTTGACGTATTAAGTTATAATAAAATCTATTTGAACATTTGATAATTATATGGAAATAATATTTGGAGTATTTACATCTAGTGCTTTTTTTTTGTAAAATAGATATGAAAAAATGTTTAAGTTTTCCTTTCCATTAAATTTTGTTTACTAATTCTTTCTCATTATATTCTTTCATTCGTAAGTCTTGATTCCCAATACAGGCTAAATCAACCGAATTTTGTTGCCTAACTTCCAAAAAGAAAGAGGTGATTACTAGAGGTTGGTGTATACATCATTTATAAACATCTTGTTACCTTCCAAGAAACATTTCCATGATGCAAGAACGAAATATTTCCCATTATCTTTATTTGCTTATTACTCTAAGAATTGGTTTGGAACCTAAATTCTATGGGATATAGGTAAAAATAAAGTTCAATTCAATACGATCAATTCCAGTACTACCAGAATAACTTATTAATAATTTAAAAATATTTATGTCAAATAATAAATAAAAATGAGAAGTATTGACCTCTTATAAAAAATTAATAAATAAAATTTGTAAAGTTTGCTTGTTTGACGTATTAAGTTATAATAAAATCTATTTGAACATTTGATAATTATAAGGAAATAATATTTGGAGTATTTACTTCCAGTGCTTTTTTTTGTAAAATAGATATGAAAAAATGTTTAAGTTTTCCTTTCCATTAAATTTTGTTTACTAATTCTTTCTCATTATATTCTTTCATTCGTAAGTCTTGATTCCCAATACAGGCTAAATCAACCGAATTTTGTTGCCTAACTTCCAAAAGGAAAAGGTGATTACTAGAGGTTGGTGTATACATCATTTATAAACATCTTGTTACCTTCCAAGAAATATTTCCATGATGCAAGAACTCAATATTTCCCATTATCTTTATTTGCTTATTACTCTAAGAATTGGTTTGGAACCTAAATTATATGGGATATAGGTAAAAATAAAGTTCAATTCAATACGTTCAATTCCAGTACCTCCAGAATAACTTATTAATAATTTAAAAATATTTATGTCAAATAATAAATAAAAATGAGAAGTATTGACCTCTTATAAAAAATTAATAAATAAAATTTGTAAAGTTTTCTCGTTTGGCGTATTAAGTTATAATAAATTCTATTTGAACATTTGATAATTATAAGGAAATAATATTGGGAGTATTTATTTCCCGTCCTTTTTTTTTTGTAAAATAGATATAAAAAAATATTAGGTTTTATTGTCCATTTATTTATGTTTACTAACGCTTTCTAATTATATTCTTTCATTCGTAAGTCTTGATTCCCAATACAGGCTAAATCAACCGAATTTTGTTGCCTAACTTCCAAAAGGAAAAGGTGATTACTAGAGGTTGGTGTATACATCATTTATAAACATCTTGTTACCTTCCAAGAAATATTTCCATGATGCAAGAACTCAATATTTCCCATTATCTTTATTTGCTTATTACTCTAAGAATTGGTTTGGAACCTAAATTCTATGGGAGATAGGTAAAAATAAAGTTCAATTCAATACGTTCAATTCCAGTACTACCAGAATAACTTATTAATAATTTAAAAATATTTATGTCAAATAATAAATAAAAATGAGAAGTATTGACCTCTTATAAAAAATTAATAAATAAAATTTGTAAAGTTTGATTGTTTGGCGTATAAAGTTATAATAAAATCTATTTGAACATTTGATAATTATAAGGAAATAATATTTGGAGTATTTACTTCCAGTGCTTTTTTTTTTGTAAAATAGATATAAAAAATTGGTTAAGTTTTCCTTTCCATTAATTTATGTTTACTAATGCTTTCTCATTATATTCTTTCATTTGTAAGTCTTGATTCCCAGTATAGGCTAAATCAACCGAATTTTGTTGCCTAACTTCCAAAAGGAAAAGGTGATTACTAGAGGTTGGTGTATACATCATTTATAAACATCTTGTTACCTTCCAAGAAATATTTCCATGATGCAAGAACTCAATATTTCCCATTATCTTTATTTGCTTATTACTCTAAGAATTGGTTTGGAACCTAAATTCTATGAGTGATAGGTAAAAAAAAAGTTAAATTCAATACGATCAATTCCAATACTATCGGAATAACTTATTAATAACTTAAAAATATTGATGTCAAATAATAAATAAAAATGAGAAGTATTGACCTCTTATAAAAAATTAATAAATAAAATTTGTAAATTTTGATTGTTTGGCGTATAAAGTTATAATAAATTCTATTTGAACATTTGATAATTATAAGGAAATAATATTTGGAGTATTTACTTCCAGTGCTTTTTTTTTTAAAATAGATATTAAAAAGTGTTTAAGTTTTCCTTTCCATTAAATTATGTTTACTAATTCTTTCTCATTATATTCTTTCATTTGTAAGTCTTGATTCCCAGTATAGGCTAAATCAACCGAATTTTGTTGCCTAACTTCCAAAAGGAAAAAGTGATGACTAGAGGTTGGTGTATACATCATTTATAAACATCTTGTTACCTTCCAAGAAATATTTCCATGATGCAAGAACTCAATATTTCCCATTATCTTTATTTGCTTATTACTCTAAGAATTGGTTTGGAACCTAAATTCTATGGGAGATAGGTAAAAATAAAGTTCAATTCAATACGTTCAATTCCAAGATTACTACCGAATAACTTATTAATAATTTAAAAATATTGATGTCAAATAATAAATAAAAATGAGAAGTATTGACCTCTTATAAAAAATTAATAAATAAAATTTGCTTGTTTGGCGTATAAAGTTATAATAAATTCTATTTGAACATTTGATAATTATAAGGAAATAAAATTTGGAGTATTTATTTCCCATGCTTTTTTTAGTAAAATAGATATAAAACAATGTTTCAGTTTTCTTGTCCATTAATTTATGTTTACTAATTCTTTCTCATTATATTCTTTCATTTGTAAATCTTGATTCCCAGTACATGCTAAATCAACCGAATTATGTTGCCTAAATTCAAA
The DNA here is from genome assembly GCA_030763125.1 of Hippophae gyantsensis. Classification (NCBI taxonomy): domain Eukaryota; kingdom Viridiplantae; phylum Streptophyta; class Magnoliopsida; order Rosales; family Elaeagnaceae; genus Hippophae; species Hippophae gyantsensis. The sequence continues at coordinate 29,098,714 of CM061032.1, forward strand.
AAGGAAAAGGTGATGACTAGAGGTTGGTGTATACATCATTTATAAACATCTTGTTACCTTCCAAGAAATATTTCCATGATGCAAGAACTCAATATTTCCCACCATCTTTATTTGCTTCTTACTCTAAGAATTGGTTTGGAACCTAAATTCTATGGGAGATAGGTAAAAATAAAGTTCAATTTAATACGATCAATTCCAGTACTACCAGAATAACTTATTAATAAGTTAAAAATATTGATGTCAAATAATAAATAAAAATGAGAAGTATTGACCTCTTATAAAAAATTAATAAATAAAATTTGTAAAGTTTGATTCTTTGGCGTATAAAGTTATAATAAATTCTATTTGAACATTTGATAATTATAAAGAAATACAATTGGAGTATTTACTTCCAGTGCTTTTTTTTGTAAAATAGATATAAATTTTTTTTTAAGTTTTATTGTCCATTTATTTATGTTTACTAACGCTTTCTCATTATATTCTTTCATTCGTAAGTCTTGATTCCCAATACAGGCTAAATCAACCGAATTTTGTTGCCTAACTTCGAAAAGGAAAAGGTGATTACTAGAGGTTGGTGTATACATCATTTATAAACATCTTGTTACCTTCCAAGAAATATTTCCATGATGCAAGAACTCAATATTTCCCATCATCATTATTTGCTTCTTACTCTAAGAATTGGTTTGGAACCTAAATTCTATGAGAGATAGGTAAAAACAAAGTTCAATTCAATACGATCAATTCCAGTACTACCAAAATAACTTATTAATAAGTTAAAAATATTGATGTCAAATAATAAATAAAAATGAGAAGTATTGACCTCTTATAAAAAATTAATAAATAAAATTTGTAAAGTTTGCTTGTTTGACGTATTAAGTTATAATAAAATCTATTTGAACATTTGATAATTATAAGGAAATAATATTTGGAGTATTTACTTCCAGTGCTTTTTTTTTGTAAAATAGATATGAAAAAATGTTTAAGTTTTCCTTTCCATTAAATTATGTTTACTAATTCTTTCTCATTATATTCTTTCATTTGTAAGTCTTGATTCCCAGTATAGGCTAAATCAACCGAATTTTGTTGCCTAACTTCCAAAAGGAAAAAGTGATGACTAGAGGTTGGTGTATACATCATTTATAAACATCTTGTTACCTTCCAAGAAATATTTCCATGATGCAAGAACTCAATATTTCCCATTATCTTTATTTGCTTATTACTCTAAGAATTGGTTTGGAACCTAAATTCTATGGGAGATAGGTAAAAATAAAGTTCAATTCAATACGTTCAATTCCAGTACTACCAGAATAACTTATTAATAATTTAAAAATATTTATGTCAAATAATAAATAAAAATGAGAAGTATTGACCTCTTATAAAAAATTAATAAATAAAATTTGTAAAGTTTGATTCTTTGGCGTATAAAGTTATAATAAATTCTATTTGAACATTTGATAATTATAAGGAAATAAAATTTGGAGTATTTATTTCCCATGCTTTTTTATGTAAAATAGATATAAAAAAATGTTTAAGTTTTATTGTCCATTTATTTATGTTTACTAACGCTTTCTCATTATATTCTTTCATTCGTAAGTCTTGATTCCCAATACAGGCTAAATCAACCGAATTTTGTTGCCTAACTTCCAAAAGGAAAAGGTGATTACTAGAGGTTGGTGTATACATCATTTATAAACATCTTGTTACCTTCCAAGAAATATTTCCATGATGCAAGAACTCAATATTTTCCATTATCTTTATTTGCTTATTACTCTAAGAATTGGTTTGGAACCTAAATTCTATGAGAGATAGGTAAAAACAAAGTTCAATTCAATACGATCAATTCCAGTACTACCAGAATAACTTATTAATAAGTTAAAAATATTGATGTCAAATAATAAATAAAAATGAGAAGTATTGACCTCTTATAAAAAATTAATAAATAAAATTTGTAAAGTTTGCTTGTTTGACGTATTAAGTTATAATAAAATCTATTTGAACATTTGATAATTATAAGGAAATAATATTTGGAGTATTTACTTCCAGTGCTTTTTTTGTAAAATAGATATGAAAAAATGTTTAAGTTTTCCTTTCCATTAAATTATGTTTACTAATTCTTTCTCATTATATTCTTTCATTTGTAAGTCTTGATTGCCAGTATAGGCTAAATCAACCGAATTTTGTTGCCTAACTTCCAAAAGGAAAAAGTGATGACTAGAGGTTGGTGTATACATCATTTATAAACATCTTGTTACCTTCCAAGAAATATTTCCATGATGCAAGAACTCAATATTTCCCATTATCTTTATTTGCTTATTACTCTAAGAATTGGTTTGGAACCTAAATTCTATGGGAGATAGGTAAAAACAAAGGTAAATTCAATACGATCAATTCCAGTACTACTAGAATAACTTATTAATAAGTTAAAAATATTGATGTCAAATAATAAATAAAAATGAGAAGTATTGACCTCTTATAAAAAATTAATAAATAAAATTTGTAAAGTTTGCTTGTTTGACGTATTAAGTTATAATAAAATCTATTTGAACATTTGATAATTATAAGGAAATAATATTTGGAGTATTTATTTCCCATGCTTTTTTTGTAAAATAGATATGAAAAAATGTTTAAGTTTTCCTTTCCATTAAATTATGTTTACTAAATCTTTCTCATTATATTCTTTCATTTGTAAATCTTGATTCCCAGTATAGGCTAAATCAACCGAATTTTGTTGCGTAACTTCCAAAAGGAAAAAGTGATGACTAGAGGTTGGTGTATACATCATTTATAAACATCTTGTTACCTTCCAAGAAATATTTCCATGATGCAAGAACTCAATATTTCCCATTATCTTTATTTGCTTATTACTCTAAGAATTGGTTTGGAACCTAAATTCTATGGGAGATAGGTAAAAATAAAGTTCAATTCAATACGTTCAATTCCAATACTACCAGAATAACTTATTAATAATTTAAAAATATTTATGTCAAATAATAAATAAAAATGAGAAGTATTGACCTCTTATAAAAAATTAATAAATAAAATTTGTAAAGTTTGATTGTTTGGCGTATAAAGTTATAATAAATTCTATTTGAACATTTGATAATTATAAGGAAATAAAATTTGGAGTATTTATTTCCCATGCTTTTTTTGTAAAATAGATATAAAAAAATGTTTAAGTTTTATTGTCCATTTATTTATGTTTACTAACGCTTTCTCATTATATTCTTTCATTCGTAAGTCTTGATTCCCAATACAAGCTAAATCAACCGAATTTTGTTGCCTAACTTCCAAAAGGAAAAGGTGATTACTAGAGGTTGGTGTATACATCATTTATAAACATCTTGTTACCTTAGAAGAAATATTTCCATGATGCAAGAACTCAATATTTCCCATTATCTTTATTTGCTTATTACACTAAGAATTGGTTTGGAACCTAAATTCTATGAGAGATAGGTAAAAACAAAGTTAAATTCAATACGATCAATTCCAGTACTACCAGAATAACTTATTAATAAGTTAAAAATATTGATGTCAAATAATAAATAAAAATGAGAAGTATTGACCTCTTATAAAAAATTAATAAATAAAATTTGTAAAGTTTGCTTGTTTGACGTATTAAGTTATAATAAAATCTATTTGAACATTTGATAATTATAAGGAAATAATATTTGGAGTATTTACTTCCAGTGCTTTTTTTTTTGTAAAATAGATATGAAAAAATGTTTAAGTTTTCCTTTCCATTAAATTATGTTTACTAATTCTTTCTCATTATATTCTTTCATTTGTAAGTCTTGATTCCCAGTATAGGCTAAATCAACCGAATTTTGTTGCCTAACTTCCAAAAGGAAAAAGTGATGACTAGAGGTTGGTGTATACATCATTTATAAACATCTTGTTACCTTCCAAGAAATATTTCCATGATGCAAGAACTCAATATTTCCCATTATCTTTATTTGCTTATTACTCTAAGAATTGGTTTGGAACCTAAATTCTATCGGAGATAGGTAAAAATAAAGTTCAATTCAATACGTTCAATTCTAGAACTACCAGAATAACTTATTAATAATTTAAAAATATTTATGTCAAATATTAAATAAAAATGAGAAGTATTGACCTCTTATAAAAAATTAATAAATAAAATTTGTAAAGTTTGATTCTTTGGCGTATAATGTTATAATAAATTCTATTTGAACATTTGATAATTATAAGGAAATAAAATTTGGAGTATTTATTTCCCATGCTTTTTTTTTGTAAAATAGATATAAAAAATGTTTAAGTTTTATTGTCCATTTATTTATGTTTACTAACGCTTTCTCATTATATTCTTTCATTCGTAAGTCTTGATTCCCAATACAGGCTAAATGAACCAAATTTTGTTGCCTAACTTCCAAAAGGAAAAGGTGATTACTAGAGGTTGGTGTATACATCATTTATAAACATCTTGTTACCTTCCAAGAAATATTTCCATGATGCAAGAACTCAATATTTTCCATTATCTTTATTTGCTTATTACTCTAAGAATTGGTTTGGAACCTAAATTCTATGAGAGATAGGTAAAAACAAAGTTAAATTCAATACGATCAATTCCAGTACTACCAGAATAACTTATTAATAAGTTAAAAATATTGATGTCAAATAATAAATAAAAATGAGAAGTATTGACCTCTTATAAAAAATTAATAAATAAAATTTGTAAAGTTTGCTTGTTTGACGTATTAAGTTATAATAAAATCTATTTGAACATTTGATAATTATAAGGAAATAATATTTGGAGTATTTACTTCCAGTGCTTTTTTTTTGTAAAATAGATATGAAAAAATGTTTAAGTTTTCCTTTCCATTAAATTATGTTTACTAATTCTTTCTCATTATATTCTTTCATTTGTAAGTCTTGATTCCCAGTATAGGCTAAATCAACCGAATTTTGTTGCCTAACTTCCAAAAGGAAAAAGTGATGACTAGAGGTTGGTGTATACATCATTTATAAACATCTTGTTACCTTCCAAGAAATATTTCCATGATGCAAGAACTCAATATTTCCCATTATCTTTATTTGCTTATTACTCTAAGAATTGGTTTGGAACCTAAATTCTATGGGAGATAGGTAAAAATAAAGTTCAATTCAATACGTTCAATTCCAGTACTACCAGAATAACTTATTAATAATTTAAAAATATTTATGTCAAATAATAAATAAAAATGAGAAGTATTGACCTCTTATAAAAAATTAATAAATAAAATTTGTAAAGTTTGATTGTTTGGCGTATAAAGTTATAATAAATTCTATTTGAACATTTGATAATTATAAGGAAATAAAATTTGGAGTATTTATTTCCCATGCTTTTTTTGTAAAATAGATATAAAAAAATGTTTAAGTTTTATTGTCCATTTATTTATGTTTACTAACGCTTTCTCATTATATTCTTTCATTCGTAAGTCTTGATTCCCAATACAGGCTAAATCAACCGAATTTTGTTGCCTAACTTCCAAAAGGAAAAGGTGATTACTAGAGGTTGGTGTATACATCATTTATAAACATCTTGTTACCTTACAAGAAATATTTCCATGATGCAAGAACTCAATATTTCCCATTATCTTTATTTTCTTATTACACTAAGAATTGGTTTGGAACCTAAATTCTATGAGAGATAGGTAAAAACAAAGTTAAATTCAATACGATCAATTCCAGTATTACCAGAATAACTTATTAATAAGTTAAAAATATTGATGTCAAATAATAAATAAAAATGAGAAGTATTGACCTCTTATAAAAAATTAATAAATAAAATTTGTAAAGTTTGCTTGTTTGACGTATTAAGTTATAATAAAATCTATTTGAACATTTGATAATTATAAGGAAATAATATTTGGAGTATTTACTTCCGGTGCTTTTTTTTTAAAAAAAATAGATATAAAAAAATGGTTATGTTTTCCTTTCCATTTATTTATGTTTACTAATTCTTTCTCATTATATTCTTTCATTTGTAAGTCTTGATTCCCAGTATAGGCTAAATCAACCGAATTTTGTTGCCTAACTTCCAAAAGGAAAAAGTGATGACTAGAGGTTGGTGTATACATCATTTATAAACATCTTGTTACCTTCCAAGAAATATTTCCATGATGCAAGAACTCAATATTTCCCATTATCTTTATTTGCTTATTACTCTAAGAATTGGTTTGGAACCTAAATTCTATGGGAGATAGGTAAAAATAAAGTTCAATTCAATACGTTCAATTCCAATACTACCAAAATAACTTATTAATAATTTAAAAATATTTATGTCAAATAATAAATAAAAATGAGAAGTATTGACCTCTTATAAAAAATTAATAAATAAAATTTGTAAAGTTTGATTGTTTGGCGTATAAAGTTATAATAAATTCTATTTGAACATTTGATAATTATAAGGAAATAAAATTTGGAGTATTTATTTCCCATGCTTTTTTTTGTAAAATAGATATAAAAAATGTTTAAGTTTTATTGTCCATTTATTTATGTTTACTAACGCTTTCTCATTATATTCTTTCATTCGTAAGTCTTGATTCCCAATATAGGCTAAATCAACCGAATTTTGTTGCCTAACTTCCAAAAGAAAAAGGTGATTACTAGAGGTTGGTGTATACATCATTTATAAACATCTTGTTACCTTAGAAGAAATATTTCCATGATGCAAGAACTCAATATTTCCCATTATCTTTATTTGCTTATTACACTAAGAATTGGTTCGGAACCTAAATTCTATGAGAGATAGGTAAAAACAAAGTTAAATTCAATACGATCAATTCCAGTACTACCAGAATAACTTATTAATAAGTAAAAAATATTGATGTCAAATAATAAATAAAAATGAGAAGTATTGACCTCTTATAAAAAATTAATAAATAAAATTTGTAAAGTTTGCTTGTTTGACGTATTAAGTTATAATAAAATCTATTTGAACATTTGATAATTATAAGGAAATAATATTTGGAGTATTTACTTCCGGTGCTTTTTTTTTGTAAAATAGATATGAAAAAATGTTTAAGTTTTCCTTTCCATTAAATTATGTTTACTAATGCTTTCTCATTATATTCTTTCATTTGTAAGTCTTGATTCCCAGTATAGGCTAAATCAACCGAATTTTGTTGCCTAACTTCCAAAAGGAAAAGGTGATTACTAGAGGTTGGTGTATACATCATTTATAAACATCTTGTTACCTTCCAAGAAATATTTCGATGATGCAAGAACTCAATATTTCCCATTATATTTATTTGCTTATTACTCTAAGAATTGGTTTGGAACCTAAATTCTATTGGAGATAGGTAAAAATAAAGTTCAATTCAATACGTTCAATTCCAGTACTACCAGAATAACTTATTAATAATTTAAAAATATTTATGTCAAATATTAAATAAAAATGAGAAGTATTGACCTCTTATAAAAAATTAATAAATAAAATTTGTAAAGTTTGATTCTTTGGCGTATAATGTTATAATAAATTCTATTTGAACATTTGATAATTATAAGGAAATAAAATATGGAGTATTTATTTCCCATGCTTTTTTATGTAAAATAGATATAAAAAAATGTTTAAGTTTTATTGTCCATTTATTTATGTTTACTAACGCTTTCTCATTATATTCTTTCATTCGTAAGTCTTGATTCCCAATACAGGCTAAATCAACCAAATTTTGTTGCCTAACTTCCAAAAGGAAAAGGTGATTACTAGAGGTTGGTGTATACATCATTTATAAACATCTTGTTACCTTCCAAGAAATATTTCCATGATGCAAGAACTCAATATTTTCCATTATCTTTATTTGCTTATTACCCTAAGAATTGGTTTGGATCCTAAATTCTATGAGAGATAGGTAAAAACAAAGTTAAACTCAATACGATCAATTCCAGTACTACCAGAATAACTTATTAATAATTTAAAATATTGATGTCAAATAATAATAACTAAAAATGAGAAGTATTGACTTCTTATAAAAAATTAAAAAATGAAATTTGTAAAGTTTGCTTGTTTGACGTATTAAGTTATAATAAAATCTATTTGAACCTTTGATAATTATAAGGAAATAATATTTGGAGTATTTACTTCCAGTGCTTTTTTTTTTGTAAAATAGATATAAAAAATTGGTTAAGTTTTCCTTTCCATTAATTTATGTTTACTAATGCTTTCTCATTATATTCTTTCATTCGTAAGTCTTGATTCCCAATACAGGCTAAATCAACCGAATTTTGTTGCCTAACTTCCAAAAGGAAAAGGTGATTACTAGAGGTTGGTGTATACATCATTTATAAACATCTTGTTACCTTCCAAGAAATATTTCCATGATGCAAGAACTCAATATTTCCCATCATCTTTATTTGCTTATTACTCTAAGAATTGGTTTGGAACCTAAATTCTATGGGAGATAGGTAAAAACAAAGGTAAATTCAATACGATCAATTCCAGTACTACCAGAATAACTTATTAATAAGTTAAAAATATTGATGTCAAATAATAAATAAAAATGAGAAGTATTGACCTCTTATAAAAAATTAATAAATAAAATTTGCTTGTTTGGCGTATTAAGTTATAATAAATTCTATTTAAACATTTGATAATTATAAGGAAATAATATTTGGAGTATTTATTTTCCGTGCTTTTTTTACAAAATAGATATGAAAAAATGTTTAAGTTTTCCTTTAAATTAATTTAAGTTTACTAATGCTTTCTCATTATATTCTTTCATTTGTAAGTCTTGATTCCCAGTACTGGCTAAATCAACCAAATTTTGTTGCCTAACTTCCATAAGGAAAAGGTGATTACTAGAGGTTGGTGTATACATCATTTATAAACATCTTGTTACCTTCCAAGAAATATTTCCATGATGCAAGAACTCAATATTTCCCATCATCTTTATTTGCTTATTACTCTAAGAATTGGTTTGGAACCTAAATTCTATGGGAGATAGGTAAAAACAAAGGTAAATTCAATACGATCAATTCCAGTACTACCAGAATAACTTATTAATAAGTTAAAAATATTGATGTCAAATAATAAATAAAAATGAGAAGTATTGACCTCTTATAAAAAATTAATAAATAAAATTTGTAAAGTTTGCTTGTTTGGCGTATTAAGTTATAATAAATTCTATTTGAACATTTGATAATTATAAGGAAATAATATTTGGAGTATTTATTTCCGATGCTTTTTTTTGTAAAATAGATATAAAAAAATGTTTAAGTTTTCCTTTCCATTAATTTATGTTTACTAATTCTTTCTCATTATATTCTTTCATTTGTAAGTCTTGATTCCCAGTATAGGCTAAATAAACCGAATTTTGTTGCCTAACTTCCAAAAGGAAAAGGTGATGACTAGAGGTTGGTGTATACATCATTTATAAACATCTTGTTACCTTCCAAGAAATATTTCCATGATGCAAGAACTCAATATTTCCCATTATCTTTATTTGCTTATTACTCTAAGAATTGGTTTGGAACCTAAATTCTATGGGAGATAGGTAAAAATAAAGTTCAATTCAATACGATCAATTCCAGTACTACCAGAATAACTTATTAATAATTTAAAAATATTTATGTCAAATAATAAATAAAAATGAGAAGTATTGACCTCTTATAAAAAATTAATAAATAAAATTTGTAAAGTTTGCTTGTTTGGCGTATTAAATTATAATAAAATCTATTTGAACATTTGATAATTATAAGGAAATAATATTTGGAGTATTTATTTCTTTTCGTTTTTTTTGTAAAATAGATATGAAAAAATGTTTAAGTTTTCCTTTCCATTAAATTATGTTTACTAATTCTTTCTCATTATATTCTTTCATTTGTAAGTCTTGATTCCCAGTATAGGCTAAATCAACCGAATTTTGTTGCCTAACTTCCAAAAGGAAAAAGTGATGACTAGAGGTTGGTGTATACATCATTTATAAACATCTTGTTACCTTCCAAGAAATATTTCCATGATGCAAGAACTCAATATTTCCCATTATCTTTATTTGCTTATTACTCTAAGAATTGGTTTGGAACCTAAATTCTATGAGAGATAGGTAAAAACAAAGTTCAATTCAATACGATCAATTCCAGTACTACCAGAATAACTTATTAATAAGTTAAAAATATTGATGTCAAATAATAAATAAAAATGAGAAGTATTGACCTCTTATAAAAAATTAATAAATAAAATTTGTAAAGTTTGCTTGTTTGACGTATTAAGTTATAATAAAATCTATTTGAACATTTGATAATTATAAGGAAATAAAATTTGGAGTATTTATTTCCCATGCTTTTTTATGTAAAATAGATATAAAAAAATGTTTAAGTTTTATTGTCCATTTATTTATGTTTACTAATGCTTTCTCATTATATTCTTTCATTCGTAAGTCTTGATTCCTAATACAGGCTAAATCAACCGAATTTTGTTGCCTAACTTCGAAAAGGAAATGGTGATTACTAGAGGTTGGTGTATACATCATTTATAAACATCTTGTTACCTTCCCAGAAATATTTCCATGATGCAAGAACTCAATATTTCCCATCATCATTATTTGCTTCTTACTCTAAGAATTGGTTTGGAACCTAAATTCTATGGGAGATAGGTAAAAACAAAGGTAAATTCAATACGATCAATTCCAGTACTACCAGAATAACTTATTAATAAGTTAAAAATATTGATGTCAAATAATAAATAAAAATGAGAAGTATTGACCTCTTATAAAAAATTAATAAATGAAATTTGTAAAGTTTGCTTGTTTGACGTATTAAGTTATAATAAAATCTATTTGAACATTTGATAATTATAAGGAAATAATATTTGGAGTATTTATTTCCCATGCTTTTTTTTGTAAAATAGATATAAAAAAATGTTTAAGTTTTATTGTCCATTTATTTATGTTTACTAACGCTTTCTCATTATATTCTTTCATTCGTAAGTCTTGATTCCCAATACAGGCTAAATCAACCGAATTTTGTTGCCTAACTTCCAAAAGGAAAAGGTGATTACTAGAGGTTGGTGTATACATCATTTATAAACATCTTGTTACCTTAGAAGAAATATTTCCATGATGCAAGAACTCAATATTTCCCATTATCTTTATTTGCTTATTACACTAAGAATTGGTTTGGAACCTAAATTCTATGAAAGATAGGTAAAAACAAAGTTAAATTCAATACGATCAATTCCAGTACTACCAGAATAACTTATTAATAAGTTAAAAATATTGATGTCAAATAAAAAATAAAAATGAGAAGTATTGACCTCTTATAAAAAATTAATAAATAAAATTTGTAAAGTTTGCTTGTTTGACGTATTAAGTTATAATAAAATCTATTTGAACATTTGATAATTATAAGGAAATAATATTTGGAGTATTTACTTCCAGTGCTTTTTTTTGTAAAATAGATATGAAAAAATGTTTAAGTTTTCCTTTCCATTAAATTATGTTTACTAATTCTTTCTCATTATATTCTTTCATTTGTAAGTCTTGATTCCCAGTATAGGCTAAATCAACCGAATTTTGTTGCCTAACTTCCAAAAGGAAAAAGTGATGACTAGAGGTTGGTGTATACATCATTTATAAACATCTTGTTACCTTCCAAGAAATATTTCCATGATGCAAGAACTCAATATTTCCCATTATCTTTATTTGCTTATTACTCTAAGAATTGGTTTGGAACCTAAATTCTATGGGAGATAGGTAAAAATAAAGTTCAATTCAATACGTTCAATTCCAGTACTACCAGAATAACTTATTAATAATTTAAAAATATTTATGTCAAATAATAAATAAAAATGAGAAGTATTGACCTCTTATAAAAAATTAATAAATAAAATTTGTAAAGTTTGCTTGTTTGGCGTATTAAGTTATAATAAAATCTATTTGAACATTTGATAATTATAAGGAAATAATATTTGGAGTATTTACTTCCAGTGCTTTTTTTTGTAAAATAGATATGAAAAAATGTTTAAGTTTTCCTTTCCATTAAATTATGTTTACTAATTCTTTCTCATTATATTCTTTCATTTGTAAGTCTTGATTCCTGATCGGGGCAGAACCGACATCGCCGATCCTGCCCGTTACTTTGGTTTTATCTATTTATAAAACTCTCGCAAGTGCACTAATCATTTCGTAGAAAATGATAAGTATACTCCCAAGGTCGATCTAAGGAAGGAATGTATGTGGTTTTTAATTTATTATTCAAACTTTTAAAAACGAAATTAAATCCTAAACATCCTGTCACGATATTTTGGTGTTTTGTGTTTTTAATCTACTTACATAAAAATAAACATAGATTCAATAAACATTTATGCAAATTTTATCATTTATAATGGTGGAGTATTTATGGATATAATAATTAAGTTAATTTTGCTTGCTCATATTAATTAGGTTATTAAAGATATGAATTGATATTTATTGATTCTCTCTTTTTTATATGAATACCACCTTTGGTTGGGTTAGATATTCTTTGTTAACTAAACAAATCAATTAACACCTAATGGTGGGGTTGATAACTAATTTGGTTAATTAAATTAATTCCTTTTTCTAAGAGATTGAAAATGAACCATTTAAATGCCACTTTTGGTGGGGTTAGACAGTTTAAACTTTATTCAAGGTGTCCAAATTAAACCTAAGAATTTAGTTATCCGAGTACTAACTTTCAAGTTTTAAAACCACTACTGAAAACATGTTGTCAATACATTTTCGGATAATAATTCTTATAAAAACTTTTGAAATAGAGCTTCACTCTAACTACCGGGCGATTGTACCAACAAATAAAAGAGCACTACTCTAAATTAGACCGGATAACTAAACCTTAAAATCTAATTTTCATATTTAAGTTTGTAATGAAAAATAATATATTTCTCTCTAACATTCTTAATATAAAATCTTGAATAAAAATAAAATCAATTCATTTTAGAGATTTTTACCTATTTAATATTTCGCAAGCATAACAACGTTATTATTACATCATGTTTATAAACAGCCAGCAAAGTTAAATTTAATCACAGACAAATTAAATATAACATGTAAGAATAAAGCATAAAAAATAATCAGAAGAAAATAAAATCCTTACAGAACTTCGATGCTATTCCCGTTGCTGGAAAACCTCCAAGCGGAATTTGCACTCCCATTTATTGAATCGAAAAGCTAATAAATTACAAAAATATAACTAGTTCTTCCCAAAAAGGTAAGAACTCTAAAACTAAGAGAAATTAACTAAGAACAACTAGAAACTAAGAAAGAAACTAAGAAAAGCTTAAAAATTAAGAAATGAGAGAAAGAAAGAGAAGAGAAGAATGGTTTTGAGGTGTGGTATGAAGTGAAGAGAATGGGTGTATTTATAGGTGAGGATGGAGAGAAAAAGTAGGGGAAAAAATGTTAAAAAAATGTGAAAACGTGGAGTGGTAATTGCTGACGTCATACTGATGACGTCGGCGCTGACATCTTAAAAAATGGGGCGAAATAGCGGTGGCGCGCGCGGAGAGCGGTAGGCGCGCACGCGCGCGAGCTGGCCGCGCGGGCCCAGGGCTGGGCGCGCGCTAATGCGCCCGGACGTGGGCGTCTTCTTGTATGCGGTATGTAGCTTCAGCCTTGGTAGGCGGTAGCGGCCTTGTGAGCGATTTTCTCCTTTTTGACATTTTTGACCCTTTTGACCCATTTTGTCCAATTTTTCCATATTTGTTGACCTTTCCCCATTTATTTATTAATATATTTATGATGTATTGCTTCCAGTATTCCTCTTTGAGTCTTTAAGTTACGTTTTTAAGTGAAAATACCTGAAAAACAATAAAAACACCCGTGATTCCGAAAAAGACAAATTTATATAAATATATGATAAAACATATAAATATATATATTTTTAATCAATTAATGTGCATAAAATCAGGGTAATTTTAGTGCTTTTTGAGCACTCATCAATTCCCAAATATAGGCTAAATCAACCGAATTTTGTTGCCTAACTTCCAAAAGGAAAAAGTGATGACTAGAGGATGGTTTATACATCATTTATAAACATCTTGTTACCTTCCAAGAAATATTTCCATGATGAAAGAACTCAATATTTCCCATTATCTTTATTTGCTTATTACTCTAAGAATTGGTTTGGAACCTAAATTCTATGGGAGATAGGTAAAAATAAAGTTCAATTCAATACGTTCAATTCCAGTACTACCAGAATAACTTATTAATAATTTAAAAATATTTATGACAAATAATAAATAAAAATGAGAAGTATTGACCTCTTATAAAAAATTAGTAAATAAAATTTGTAAAGTTTGCTTGTTTGACGTATTAAGTTATAATAAAATCTATTTGAACATTTGATAATTATAAGGAAATAATATTTGGAGTATTTACTTCTAGTGCTTTTTTTTGTAAAATAGATATGAAAAAATGTTTAAGTTTTCCTTTCCATTAAATTATGTTTACTAATTCTTTCTCATTATATTCTTTCATTTGTAAGTCTTGATTCCCAGTATCGGCTAAATCAACCGAATTTTGTTGCCTAACTTCCCAAAGGAAAAAGTGATGACTAGAGGTTGGTGTATACATCATTTATAAACATCTTTTTACCTTCCAAGAAATATTTCCAAAGTGCATGAACTCAATATTTCCCACTATCTTTTTTTGCTTCTTACTCTAAGAATAGGTTTGGAACCAAAATTCTATGGGAGATTGGTAAAAACAAAGGTAAATTCAATACGATCAATTCCATTACTACCAGAATAACTTATTAATAAGTTAAAAATATTGATGTCAAATAATAAATAAAAATGAGAAGTATTGACCTCTTATAAAAAATTAATAAATAAAATTTGTAAAGTTTGATTCTTTGGCGTATAAAGTTATAATAAATTCTATTTGAACATTTGATAATTATAAGGAAATAAAATTTGGAGTATTTATTTCCCATGCTTTTTTTTTTGTAAAATAGATATAAAAAAATGTTTAAGTTTTATTGTCCATTTATTTATGTTTACTAACGCTTTCTCATTATATTCTTTCATTCGTAAGTCTTCATTCCCAATACAGGCTAAATCAACCGAATTTTGTTGCCTAACTTCCAAAAGGAAAAGGTGATTACTAGAGGTTGGTGTATACATCATTTATAAACATCTTGTTACCTTACAAGAAATATTTCCATGATGCAAGAACTCAATATTTTCCATTATATTTATTTGCTTATTACTCTAAAAATTGGTTTGGAACCTAAATTCTATGAGAGATAGGTAAAAACAAAGTTAAATAATTCAATACGATCAATTCCATTACTACCAGAATAACTTACTAATAAGTTAAAAATATTGATGTCAAATAATAAATAAAAATGAAAAGTATTGACCACCTATAAAAAATTAATAAATAAAATTTGTAAAGTTTGCTTGTTTGACGTATTAAGTTATAATAAAATCTATTTGAACATTTGATAATTATAAGGAAATAATATTTGGAGTATTTACTTCCAGTGCTTTTTTTTTGTAAAATAGATATTAACAATTGGTTAAGTTTTCCTTTCCATTAAATTATGGTTACTAATGCTTTCTCATTATAGTCTTTTATTTGTAAGTCTTGATTCCCAGTATAGGCTAAATCAACCGAATTTTGTTGCCTAACTTCCAAAAGGAAAAAGTGATGACTAGAGGTTGGTGTATACATCATTTATAAACATCTTGTTACCTTCCAAGAAATATTTCCAAAGTGCATGAACTCAATATTTCCCACCATCTTTATTTGCTTCTTACTCTAAGAATAGGTTTGGAACCAAAATTTCTATGGGAGATAGGTAAAAACAAAGGTAAATTCAATACGATCAATTCCATTACTACCAGAATAACTTATTAATAAGTTAAAAATATTGATGTCAAATAATAAATAAAAATGAGAAGTATTGACCTCTTATAAAAAATTAATAAATAAAATTTGTAAAGTTTGCTTGTTTGACGTATTAAGTTATAATAAAATCTATTTGAACATTTGATAATTATAAGGAAATAATATTTGGAGTATTTACTTCCAGTGCTTTTTTTTGTAAATTAGATATGAAAAAAGGTTTAAGTTTTCCTTTCCATTATATTATGTTTACTAATTCTTTCTCATTATATTGTTTCATTTGTAAGTCTTGATTCCCAGTATAGGCTAAATCAACCGAATTTTGTTGCCTAACTTCCCAAAGGAAAACGTGATGACTAGAGGTTGGTGTATACATCATTTATAAACATCTTGTTACCTTCCAAGAAATATTTCCATGATGCAAGAACTCAATATTTCCCATCATCTTTATTTGCTTCTTACTATAAGAATTGGATTGGAACCTAAATTATATGGGAGATAGGTAAAAACAAAGTTAAATTCAATACGATAAATTCCAGTACTACCAGAATAACTTATTAATAAGTTAAAAATATTGATGTCAAATAATAAATAAAAATGAAAAGTAATGACCTCTTATAAAAAATTAATAAACAAAATTTGTAAAGTTTGCTTGTTTGACGTATTAAGTTATAATCAAATCTATTTGAACATTTGATAATTATAAGGAAATAATATTTGGAGTATTTACTTCCAGTGGTTTTTTTTGTAAAATAGCTCTGAAAAAATGTTTAAGTTTTCCTTTCCATTAAATTATGTTTACTATTTCTTTCTCATTATATTCTTTCATTTGTAAGTCTTGATTCCCAATATAGGCTAAATCAACCGAATTTTGTTGCCTAACTTCCAAAAGGAAAAAGTGATGACTAGAGGTTGGTGTATACATCATTTATAAACATCTTGTTACCTTCCAAGAAATATTTCCATGATGCAAGAACTCAATATTTCCCATTATCTTTATTTGCTTATTAGTCTAAGAATTGGTTTGGAACCTAAAATCTATGGGAGATAGGTAAAAATAAAGGTCAATTCAATACGTTCAATTTCAGTATTACTAGAATAACTTATTTATAATTTAAAAATATTTATGTCAAATAATAAATAAAAATGAGAAGTATTGACCTCTTATTAAAAATTAATAAATAAAATTTGTAAAGTTTGTTTGTATGACGTATTAAGTTATAATAAAATCTATTTGAACATTTGATAATTATAAGGAAATAATATTTGGAGTATTTACTTCCAGTGGTTTTTTTTGTAAAATAGCTCTGAAAAAATGTTTAAGTTTTCCTTTCCATTAAATTATGTTTACTAATTCTTTCTCATTATATTCTTTCATTTGTAAGTCTTGATTCCCAGTATAGGCTACATCAACCGAATTTTGTTGCCTAACTTCCAAAAGGAAAAAGCGATGACTAGAGGTTGGTGTATACATCATTTATAAACATCTTGTTACCTTCCAAGAAATATTTCCATGATGCAAGAACTCAATATTTCCCATTATCTTTATTTGCTTATTACTCTAAGAATTGGTTTGGAACCTAAAATCTATGGGAGATAGGTAAAAATAAAGTTCAATTCAATACGTTCAATTTCAGTACTACCAGAATAACTTATTAATAATATAAAAATATTTATGTCAAATAATAAATAAAAATGAGAATTATTTACCTCTTATAAAAAATTAATAAATAAAATTTGTAAAGTTTGATTGTTTGGCGTATAAAGTTATAATAAATTCTATTTGAACATTTGATAATTATAAGGAAATAAAATTTGGAGTATTTATTTCCCATGCTTTTTTTTGTAAAATAGATATAAAAAAATGTTTAAGTTTTATTGTCCATTTATTTATGTTTACTAACGCTTTCTCATTATATTCTTTCATTCGTAAGTCTTGATTCCCAATACAGCCTAAATCAACCGAATTTTGTTGCCTAACTTCCAAAAGAAAAAGGTGATTACTAGAGGTTGGTGTATACATCATTTATAAACATCTTGTTACCTTCCAAGAAATATTTCCATGATGCAAGAACTCAATATTTTCCATTATCTTTATTTTCTTATTAATCTAAAAATTGGTTTGGAACCTAAATTCTATGAGAGATAGGTAAAAACAAAGTTAAATTCAATACGATCAATTCCATTACTACCAGAATAACTTACTAATAAGTTAAAAATATTGATCAAATAAGAAATAAAAATGAGAAGTATTGACCTCTTATAAAAAATTAATAAATGAAATTTGAAAAGTTTGCTTGTTTGACGTATTAAGTAATAATAAAATCTATTTGAACACTTGATAATTATAAGGAAATAATATTTGGAGTATTTACTTCCAGTGCTTTTTTTTTGTAAAATAGATATAAAAAATTGGTTAAGTGTTCCTTTCCATTAATTTATGTTTACTAATGCTTTCTCATTATAGTCTTTCATTTGTAAGTCTTGATTCCCAGTATTGGCTAAATCAACCGAATTTTGTTGCCTAACTTCCAAAAGGAAAAAGTGATGACTAGAGGTTGGTGTATACATCATTTATAAACATCTTGTTACCTTCCAAGAAATATTTCCAAAGTGCATGAACTCAATATTTCCCACCATCTTTATTTGCTTCTTACTCTAAGAATAGGTTTGGAACCAAAATTCTATGGGAGATATGTAAAAACAAAGGTAAATTCAATACGATCAATTACAGTACTACCAGAATAACTTATTAATAAGTTAAAAATATTGATGTCAAATAATAAATAAAAATGAGAAGTATTGACCTCTTATAAAAAATTAATAAATAAAATTTGTAAAGTTTGCTTGTTTGACGTATTAAGTTAAAATAAAATCTATTTGAACATTTGATAATTATAAGGAAATAATATTTGGAGTATTTACTTCCAGTGCTTTTTTTTGTAAATTAGATATGAAAAAAGGTTTAAGTTTTCCTTTCCATTATATTATGTTTACTAATTCTTTCTCATTATATTGTTTCATTTGTAAGTCTTGATTCCCAGTATAGGCTAAATCAACCGAATTTTGTTGCCTAACTTCCCAAAGGAAAAAGTGATGACTAGAGGTTGGTGTATACATCATTTATAAACATCTTGTTACCTTACAAGAAATATTTCCATGATGCAAGAACTCAATATTTCCCATCATCTTTATTTGCTTCTTACTATAAGAATTGGTTTGGAACCTAAATTATATGGGAGATAGGTAAAAACAAAGTTAAATTCAATACGATCAATTCCAGTACTACCAGAATAACTTATTAATAAGTTAAAAATATTGATGTCAAATAATAAATAAAAATGAGAAGTAATGACCTCTTATAAAAAATTAATAAATAAAATTTGTAAAGTTTGCTTGTTTGACGTATTAAGTTATAATAAAATCTATTTGAACATTTGATAATTATAAGGAAATAATATTTGGAGTATTTACTTCGAGTGCTTTTTTTTGTAAAATAGATATGAAAAAATGTTTAAGTTTTCCTTTCCATTAAATTATGTTTACTATTTCTTTCTCATTATATTCTTTCATTTGTAAGTCTTGATTCCAAATATAGGCTAAATCAACCGAATTTTGTTGCCTAACTTCCAAAAGGAAAAAGTGATGACTAGAGGTTGGTGTATACATCATTTATAAACATCTTGTTACCTTCCAAGAAATATTTCCATGATGCAAGAACTCAATATTTCCCATTATCTTTATTTGCTTAGTACTCTAAGAATTGGGTTGGAACCTAAATTCTATGGGAGATAGGTAAAAATAAAGTTCAATTCAATACGTTCAGTTCCAGTACTACCAGAATAACTTATTTATAATTTAAAAATATTTATGTCAAATAATAAATAAAAATGAGAAGTATTGACCTCTTATTAAAAATTAATAAATAAAATTTGTGAAGTTTGTTTGTATGACGTATTAAGTTATAATAAAATCTATTTGAACATTTGATAATTATAAGGAAATAATATTTGGAGTATTTACTTCCAGTGGTTTTTTTTTGTAAAATAGCTCTCAAAAAATGTTTAAGTTTTCCTTTCCATTAAATTATGCTTACTAATTCTTTCTCATCATATTCTTTCATTTGTAAGTCTTCATTCCCAGTATAGGCTAAATCAACCAAATTTTGTTGCCTAACTTCCAAAAGGAAAAAGCGATGACTAGAGGTTGGTGTATACATCATATATAAACATCTTGTTACCTTCCAAGAAATATTTCCATGATGCAAGAACTCAATATTTCCCATTATCTTTATTTGCTTATTACTCTAAGAATTGGTTTGGAACCTAAAATCTATGGGAGATAGGTAAAAATAAAGTTCAATTCAATACGTTCAATTTCAGTACTACCAGAATAACTTATTAATAATATAAAAATATTTATGTCAAATAATAAATAAAAATGAGAAGTATTTACCTCTTATAAAAAATTAATAAATAAAATTTGTAAAGTTTGATTGTTTGGCGTATAAAGTTATAATAAATTCTATTTCAACATTTGATAATTATAAGGAAATAAAATTTGGACTATTTATTTCCCATGCTTTTTTTTGTAAAATAGATATAAAAAAATGTTTAAGTTTTATTGTCCATTTATTTATGTTTACTAACGCTTTCTCATTATATTCTTTCATTCGTAAGTCTTGATTCCCAATACAGGCGAAATCAACCGAATTTTGTTTCCTAACTTCCAAAAGGAAAAGGTAATTACTAGAGGTTGGTGTATACATCATTTATAAACATCTTGTTACCTTACAAGAAATATTTCCATGATGCAAGAACTCAATATTTTCCATTATATTTATTTGCTTATTACTCTAAAAATTGGTTTGGAACCTAAATTCTATGAGAGATAGGTAAAAACAAAGTTAAATTCAATACGATCAATTCCATTACTACCAGAATAACTTACTAATAAGTTAAAAATATTGATGTCAAATAATAAATAAAAATGAGAAGTATTGACCTCCTATAAAAAATTAATAAATGAAATTTCAAAAGTTTGCTTGTTTGATGTATTAAGTAATAATAAAATCTATTTGAACACTTGATAATTATAAGGAAATAATATTTGGAGTATTTACTTCCAGTGCTTTTTTTGTAAAATAGATATAAAAATTGGTTAAGGTTTCCTTTCCATTAATTTATGGATACTAATGCTTTCTCATTATAGTCTTTTATTTGTAAGTCTTGATTCCCAGTATATGCTAAATCAAACGAATTTTGCTGCCTAACTTCCAAAAGGAAAAAGTGATGACTAGAGGTTGGTGTATACATCATTTATAAACATCTTGCTACCTTCCAAGAAATATTACCAAAGTGCATGAACTCAATATTTCCCACCATCTTTATTTGTTTCTTACTCTAAGAATAGGTTTGGAACCAAAATTCTATGGGAGATAGGTAAAAACAAAGGTAAATTCAATACAATCAATTCCATTACTACCAGAATAACTTATTAATAAGTTAAAAATATTGATGTCAAATAATAAATAAAAATGAGAAGTATTGACCTCTTTTAAAAAATTAATAAATAAAATTTGTAAAGTTTGCTTGTTTGACGTATTAAGTTAAAATAAAATCTATTTGAACATTTGATAATTATAAGGAAATAATATTTGGAGTATTTACTTCCAGTGGTTTTTTTTGTAAAATAGCTCTCAAAAAATGTTTAAGTTTTCCTTTCCATTAAATTATGTTTACTAATTCTTTCTCATCATATTATTTCATTTGTAAGTCTTCATTCCCAGTATAGGCTAAATCAACCGAATTTTGTTGCCTAACTTCCAAAAGGAAAAAGCGATGACTAGAGGTTGGTGTATACATCATATATAAACATCTTGTTACCTTCCAAGAAATATTTCCATGATGCAAGAACTCAATATTTCCCATTATCTTTATTTGCTTATTACTCTAAGAATTGGTTTGGAACCTAAAATCTATGGGAGATAGGTAAAAATAAAGTTCAATTCAATACGTTCAATTTCAGTACTACCAGAATAACTTATTAATAATATAAAAATATTTATGTCAAATAATAAATAAAAATGAGAAGTATTTACCTCTTATAAAAAATTAATAAATAAAATTTGTAAAGTTTGATTGTTTGGCGTATAAAGTTATAATAAATTCTATTTCAACATTTGATAATTATAAGGAAATAAAATTTGGACTATTTATTTCCCATGCTTTTTTTTGTAAAATAGATATAAAAAAATGTTTAAGTGTTATTGTCCATTTATTTATGTTTACTAACGCTTTCTCATTATATTCTTTCATTCGTAAGTCTTGATTCCCAATACAGGCGAAATCAACCGAATTTTGTTTCCTAACTTCCAAAAGGAAAAGGTAATTACTAGAGGTTGGTGTATATATCATTTATAAACATCTTGTTACCTTACAAGAAATATTTCCATGATGCAAGAACTCAATATTTTCCATTATATTTATTTGCTTATTACTCTAAAAATTGGTTTGGAACCTAAATTCTATGAGAGATAGGTAAAAACAAAGTTAAATTCAGTACGATCAATTCCATTACTACCAGAATAACTTACTAATAAGTTAAAAATATTGATGTCAAATAATAAATAAAAATGAAAAGTATTGACCTCCTATAAAAAATTAATAAATGAAATTTCAATGGTTTGCTTGTTTGACGTAATAAGTAATAATAAAATCTATTTGAACACTTGATAATTATAAGTAAATAATATTTGGAGTATTTATTTCCCGTGCTTTTTTTTTGTAAAATAGATATGAAAAAATGGTTAAGTTTTCCTTTCCATTAATTTATGTTTACTAATGCTTTCTCATTATATTCTTCCATTTGTAAGTCTTGATTCCTAGTATAGGCTAAATCAACCGAATTTTGTTGCCTAACTTCCAAAAGGAAAAAGTGATGACTAGAGGTTGGTGTATACATCATTTATAAACATCTTGTTACGTTCCAAGAAATATTTCCATGATGCAAGAACTCAATATTTCCCATTATCTTTATTTGCTTCTTACTCTAAGAATTGGATTGGAACCTAAATTATATGGGAGATAGGTAAAAATAAAGTTCAATTCAATACGTTCAATTCAATACGTTCAATTCCAGTACTACTAGAATAAATTATTAATAATTTAAAAATATTGATGTCAAATAATAAATAAAAATGAGAAGTAATGACCTCTTATAAAAAATTAATAAATAAAATTTGTAAAGTTTGCTTGTTTGACGTATTAAGTTATAATCAAATCTATTTGAACATTTGATAATTATAAGGAAATAATATTTGGAGTATTTATTTCCCGTGCTTTTTTTTGTAAAATAGATATGAAAAAATGGTTAAGTTTTCCTTTCCATTAATTTATGTTTACTAATGCTTTCTCATTATATTCTTCCATTTGTAAGTCTTGATTCCTAGTATAGGCTAAATCAACCGAATTTTGTTGCCTAACTTCCAAAAGGAAAATAGTGATGACTAGAGGTTGGTGTATACATCATTTATAAACATCTTGTTACGTTCCAAGAAATATTTCCATGATGCAAGAACTCAATATTTCCCATCATCTTTATTTGCTTATTATTCTAAGAATTGGTTTGGAACCTAAATTCTATGGGAGATAGGTAAAAATAAAGTTCAATTCAATACGTTCAATTCAATACGTTCAATTCCAGTACTACTAGAATAAATTATTAATAATTTAAAAATATTGATGTCAAATAATAAATAAAAATGAGAAGTAATGACCTCTTATAAAAATTAATAAATAAAATTTGAAAGGTTTGATTGTTTGGCGTATAAAGTTATAATAAATTCTATTTGAACATTTGATAATTATAAGAAAATAAAATTTGGAGTATTTACTTCCAGTGCTTTTTTTTGTAAAATAGATATGAAAAAATGTTTAAGTTTTCCTTTCCATTAAATTATGTTTACTATTTCTTTCTCATTATATTCTTTCATTTGTAAGTCTTGATTCCCAATATAGGCTAAATCAACCGAATTTTGTTGCCTAACTTCCAAAAGGAAAAAGTGATGACTAGAGGTTGGTGTATACATCATTTATAAACATCTTGTTACGTTCCAAGAAATATTTCCATGATGCAAGAACTCAATATTTCCCATTATCTTTATTTGCTTATTACTCTAAGAATTGGGTTGGAACCTAAATTCTATGGGAGATAGGTAAAAATAAAGTTCAATTCAATACGTTCAATTCAATACGTTCAATTCCAGTACTACTAGAATAAATTATTAATAATTTAAAAATATTGATGTCAAATAATAAATAAAAATGAGAAGTATTGACCTCTTATAAAAATTAATAAATAAAATTTGAAAGGTTTGATTGTTTGGCGTATAAAGTTATAATAAATTCTATTTGAACATTTGATAATTATAAGAAAATAAAATTTGGAGTATTTATTTCCCATGCTCTTTTTTGTAAAATAGATATAAAAAATGTTTAAGTTTTATTGTCCATTTATTTATGTTTACTAACGCTTTCTCATTAAATTCTTTCATTCGTAAGTCTTGATTCCCAATACAGGCTAAATCAACCGAATTTTTTTGCCAAACTTCCAAAAGGAAAAGGTGATTACTAGAGGTTGGTGTATACATCATTTATAAACATCTTGTTACCTTCCAAGAAATCTTTCCATGATGCAAGAACTCAATATTTCCCATTATCTTTATTTGCATATTAGTCTAAGAATTGGTTTGGAACCTAAAATCTATGGGAGATAGGTAAAAATAAAGGTCAATTCAATACGTTCAATTTCAGTACTACCAGAATAACTTATTAATAATATAAAAATATTTATGTCAAATAATAAATAAAAATATGAAGTATTTACCTCTTATAAAAAATTAATAAATAAAATTTGTAAAGTTTGATTGTTTGGCGTATAAAGTTATAATAAATTCTATTTGAACATTTGATAATTATAAGGAAATAAAATTTGGAGTATTTATTTCCCATGCTTTTTTTTGTAAAATAGATATAAAAAAATGTTTAAGTTTTATTGTCCATTTATTTATGTTTACTAACGCTTTCTCATTATATTCTTTCATTCGTAAGTCTTGATTCCCAATACAGGCTAAATCAACCGAATTTTGTTGCCTAACTTCCAAAAGGAAAAGGTGATTACTAGAGGTTGGTGTATACATCATTTATAAACATCTTGTTACCTTACAAGAAATATTTCCATGATGCAAGAACTCAATATTTCCCATTATCTTTATTTTCTTATTACACTAAGAATTGGTTTGGAACCTAAATTCTATGAGAGATAGGTAAAAACAAAGTTAAATTCAATACGATCAATTCCATTACAACCAGAATAACTTACTAATATGTTAAAAATATTGATGTCAAATAATAAATAAAAATGAGAAGTATTGACCTCTTATAAAAAATTAATAAATAAAATTTGTAAAGTTTGCTCGTTTGGCGTATTAAGTTATAATAAATTCTATTTAAACATTTGATAATTATAAGGAAATAAAATTTGGAGTATTTATTTCCAATGCTTTTTTTTTGTAAAATAGATATAAAAAAATTTTAGTTTTATTGTCCATTTATTTATGTTTACTAACGCTTTCTCATTATATTCTTTCATTCGTAAGTCTTGATTCCCAATACAGGCTAAATCAACCGAATTTTGTTGCCTAATTTCAAAAAAGGAAAAAGGTGATTACTAGAGGTTGTTGTATACATCATTGATGAGCGAAAACCGGCATCGCCAATTCTCGCAAATACTTTGGTTTTAATATTTGTAAAACTCTCGCAAGTGCACGAATCATTTCGTAGAAAATGATAAGTATACTCCCAAGGTCGATCTAAGGAAGGAATGTATGTGGTTTTTAATTTATTATTCAAACTTTTAAAAACGAAATTAAATCCTAAACATCCTGTCACGATAGTTTTGGTTTTTGTGTTCCTAATCTAATAACATAAAATAAACATATATACAGATTAATTAAATATAATCTAAAAAGAATAAACATAGATACAAATTGAATAAATAAATATAAATACAGATTCAATAAATATTCATGCAAATTTTATCATTTATATTAGTGGAGTATTTATGGATATAATAACTAAGTTAATTATGCTTGCTCATATTATCTAGGTTATTAAAGATATAAATTGATATTTTATTGATTCTCTCTTTTTGTTTGAATACCACCTTTGGTGGGGTTAGATACTCTTTGTTAACTAAACAAATCAATTAACACCTATGGGTGGGGTTGATAACTAATTTGGTTAATTAAATTAATTCCTTTTTCTAAGAGATTGAAAATGAACCATTTAAATGCCACCTTTGGTACTGTTCGACAGTTTAAACTTTATTCAAGGTGTCCAAATTAAACTTAAGAATTTAGTTATCCGAGTACTAACTTTCAAGTTTTAAAATCACTATTGAAAACATGTTGTCAATACATTTCCACATAATAATTCTTATAAAAACTTTTGAAATAGAGCTTCACTCTAACTACCGCGCGATTGTACCAACAAATAAAAGAGCACTACTCTAAATTAGACGCGATAACTAAACCTTAAAGTCTAACTTTCAGATTTAAGTTTGTAATGAAAAATAATATAATTCTCTCTAACATCCTTAATATAAAATCTTGAATAAAAATAAAATCAATTCATTTTAGAAATTTTCACCTATTTAATATTTCGCAAGCATAACAACGTTATTATTATATCATGATTATAAACAGCTAGCACAGTTAAATTTAATCACAGACAAATTAAATATAACATGTAAGAATAAAGCATAAAAATAACTGTAAAGAAAATAAAATCCTTACAGAACTTCGATGCTATTCCCGTTGCTAGAAAACCTCCAAGCGGAATTTGCACTTCCATTTATTGAATCAAAAATCTAAATTATTACAAAAACATTACAAGTTCCTCTCAAAAAGAGAAGAACTCTAAACCTAAGACAATTGAACTAAAAACTAAGAGAAAAACTAAGAAAAGCTTAGAAACTAAGAAAGAAACTAAAGAAAACTCAAAAACTAAGAAATGAGAGAAAGAAAGAAGAGAGAAGTGAGGTTTTGAGGTGTGTTTTGAAGTGAATGGAAGGGGGGTATTTATAGGTGAGGATGGAGAGAAAAAATGATTAAAAAAATGTTAAAAAAAATATTAAAAAAAATAAAAAACGTGTTTTGGACCTGCTGAGGTCATCAATGACGTCAGCATGACGTCATGGGGGCGGCTGCACGTGAAAAATGGGTCAAAAACGCGTTGGGCGCGCGGCTGGGCGGCTGGGCGCTGCGCGCGCGCGTGAACAGTAACCCGCGCGCAGTGCTGCGCGCATGAACAGTAACCCGCGCGCAGTTTTGGGCGGAGCTGAGTCTTTGGGCGCATGCGGCGTAGCGCGCGGCGCGTTTTCTCGACATTTTTGACCTTTTCGACCCATTTTGTCCAATTTTTCCATGTTTGTTGACCTTTTTCCACTTATTTATTAATTTATTTGTGATGTATTGCTTCAAGTATTCTTCTTTGAGTCTTTAAATTGCGTTTTTAAGCCAAAATACCTGAAAAACAATAAAAATACCCGTGATTCCCAAAAAGACAAATTTATATAAATATATGATAAAACATATAAATATATATATTTTTAATCAATTAATGTGCATAAAATCATGGTTATTTTAGTGCTTTTTGAGCACTCATCACAACCCCCAGCCAGCTTCTTGCTAGTCCCTTAGCAAGAGAAGCGATAAAAACTAAAAATTAAACTATCCTAAATCACTTCCGTGGATTGACACGGTTGCATTTAGCCTATGCAACAAGCCTTTAAACCCCTAGGTTGCCCTAGTGGACGAGTTTGAGTCTCGTGAGGGTTTTCACTAATGATACCCACAAACATTGTACTAAATGTAAAAACAAAAGAAACAATAAAAACAAACAACTTAAAAATTAAATTTACAACAAAATCACAAATTATCAACATCTCACAAAAATGTCTCATACTTTTTAATCTCCTTTAAGATCATAATTAAAATCTCAAGCATAAGTTATTTTAATCTCTTTAAACAATCATGATTTATTATAATAATTAGTCGAAAATCATTTTCATATTTCATATCAAAAATGTATCAATTTAATTTCACCCAATTTCGGTGTCATGAATCGACTCGCTTCGACTCTATTCCTCACAAGTCAATACTCTCAAAACACTGAATTCTATGGGTTCAAACACTCATACTAATTTATATGCGAAAGAGTTGATGTATAGAAATGAACTAATATGTTCGCATATGTATAAAGAATAAAGGCTCAAAGTGTTATTTTAACATTGATCTCATGAAAGGAATCAAATGTATAAATTATAAAGATATCATATATAAAAATTATTTTCATGCATAAATCAAACTCATTAAGAAAGAATTTCAAGATATATGCCTTTTACAAATGAAGAAATTGCAATGACTTTTTGGGGAATTACTTTTTATATCTTTCTTTTGTAATTAGCCTTTACTCACAACTTTGTAGGCAATGTGGGTTATAGTATGTAGATGATACTATTTTTATCTCTCTCTCTTTTTTTTTTTTTTTTTTTTTTTTTTTGTAGATATTTTTCAATATGTGTATTTCTTAGAGAGTCAACCCATGTACAGATTGTACATATTTTGGATTTTGGTGAGTGGTTAATTTTGTGGCTTTTCTGTTTGATCTTGGTTTAGGTAACCCCAGATATGTCTTTTTGTTTTTGTAGTAGTCATGCATAAATGAGATATAAGCATATACTATCAACTTCTACTCAAATCATTTAATCTAAGCAAAAATAATAATCAAAAATATATGATACTCTATTAAAATGAAAAATTCATACATTCAATGCTAATACCTATAGAGATCATCTAAAAATTTGAAGAAATAAGAAATGTGTTTGGAGTAGAAAAAATATATATTTCACTCTGAATAAAGGAAATTAGGCTCAAATTATATCTCACAAAGGTAGTCTCCACTAAAAAAAACTCATAAACACCGATTTTGGGTTTAATATAATTTCTACATCTTATCAAGAAATACTAATTATGACAAAAACTAACTAATTATCAAAAATAATTACAAAATATTTCATGATATGTTTTCAAAAATTAATCTAACAATACAAAAGACTTAACTATTTACTTAAATTTCATTTAAAGAAATGATAAACTTTTGTGAAACTTTCTCTCTTTTTTTTTTATTTTATTTTATTTTATTTTATTTTTATTCCAAAAATTAGTAAATCACACAGAATAGAAATAAAACCAAGCACACAAAAAATGAAAAAGTATATTTTTTTTTTATTTTTTTTTTATTTTAATTAAGCATGGTAACTTTTCACCACCCCCAACCTAGAACTTACATTGTCCTCAATGTAACAACTGTAAATTAAAGATAAAGAGAGAAGAGAAGAAAGATTACCTATTTCCTGAGAATGTGCAAGTAGTAATGGAAAATGCAGGTGCATCCATCATATTCATCATTAAAGTGTATACAGACAGATCGCGGTAAACTTCTAACATCTCAACAAATATTTTTAGTTTTAACAATTTAACAATTATTCACATGTAATTAAAATGAAATAAACAATAAAATTAAGTAAATAAAACAAATAACAAACAAAATTTTTTTTTTTTTTTTTTTTTTTTTTTTATATTTTTTTATTGTTTTTTTTTTTTTTTATTATTTTTACCTAAAATGATGGGTTGCCTCCCATCCAGCGCTTAGTTTAACGTCTTAGCAAGACGTATCTTTTTGGTGCTAAGGGTTACTCAGCCAAATGCAATCCATTTCAGCAATGTTGTTTGGTTCTTCTAAATAAGGCTTGACACGATGGCCATTGACTTTGAACGTTTTTTGTGTCTTGGAGTCCAATAGTTCCACTACTCCATGTTCAAATACTTGAACTATTTTGAATGGTCCATCCCATCTTGATCTCAGCTTTCCTGGAAACAATCTCAAACGAGAGTTAAATAAAAGAACTTTCATTCCAGGGTGAAGAGTTTTAGGAACTAGCCTCTTGTCATGATAGCGCTTAGTACGCTCCTTGTATAATTTGGCATTCTCATAGGCTTCATTCCTAATTTCTTCCAACTCATGAAGCTGGAGTAATCGTTTTTCACCTGCTTTATCTAAATCCATGTTTAACTCTTTAATTGCCCAATAAGCTTTGTGTTCAAGTTCAACTGGAAGGTGGCACGCTTTCCCAAAGATTAACCGGTAAGGGCTCATCCCAATAGGTGTTTTGTAAGCGGTGCGGTATGCCCATAAGGCATCATTTAGCTTAAATGCCCAATCCTTCCTTGACGGACGCACAGTGCGTTCCAGTATTCCCTTAATTTGCCTATTGCTCACTTCCACTAAACCCTAAGTTTGAGGATGGTATGGAGTAGCTACTTTATGTGTGAGGTTGTACTTAATTACTACTCCATCAAACAGTTTGTTACAAAAATGGCTACCTCCATCACTTATTATAGCTCTAGGCGTTCGAACCTCATCAATATGAAATCTTTCAAGAATTTCACAACAACATTAGCATCATTGGTTTTGGTGGGGATAGCTTCTACCCACTTGGACACATAATCCACAAAGAACCAAAATGTATTGAAAACCATTAGATGGGGGAAAAGGACCCATGAAGTCAATCCCCCATACATCAAAGAGTTCAACAACTAAATTAGATGTCAAAGGCATTTCATCTCTTTTGCTTATGTTTCCTGTTCTTTGACATCTATCACATTGTGCACAAAACATATGAGCATCTTTAAAAAGAGTGGGCCAAAAGAATCCAGAC
The DNA here is from genome assembly GCA_030763125.1 of Hippophae gyantsensis. Classification (NCBI taxonomy): domain Eukaryota; kingdom Viridiplantae; phylum Streptophyta; class Magnoliopsida; order Rosales; family Elaeagnaceae; genus Hippophae; species Hippophae gyantsensis. The sequence goes on from CM061032.1 coordinate 29,129,376, forward strand.
TGTAATATCTTACGGGCTGTCTTTTCACCTCCAAAATGACCCCCACAATGAAGTTCATGACAAAAAGTCAAAATGCTCTTATGTTCTTCTTCTGGTACACATCTCCGGATGACTTGATCTTGACCAATCTTATATAAATAAGGGTCATCCCAGAAATAGTCCTTAATAGTTTTAAAAAACCTTTTCTTGTCCTGATATGAAGTGTTAGGTCGCAAAACACCAGTGGCAAGATAGTTTACAATATCAGCATACCATGGGTTCGGACCTATGAAAAATAACTGTTCATCAGGAAAGGTTTCAACTATATCATCATTACTCTCATCTTTAAGAGAATTGAAGTCAGAAATCAACCTAGACAAATGGTCAGCTACTAAGTTTTCACTGCCTTTCTTATCCTTGATTTCTAGGTCAAATTCTTGTAAGAGTAAGACCCACCTGATTAATCTTGGCTTGGCATTTGGTTTACTTAATAGGTATCTTAAAGCAGCATGATCAGAATGTACAATCACTTTAGATCCTACTAAATAAGACCGAAATTTGTCTAAAGAGAATACTATAGCCAAGAATTCCTTTTCAGTGGTGGTGTAATTCATTTGGGCATCATTGAGTGTTTTGCTAGCATAGTAGATGACATGTAAACGCTTATCCACTCTTTGTCCCAGGACTGCTCCTATTGCATAATCAGAAGCGTCACACATTATCTCAAAAGGTAAAGACCAGTTTGGTGCCATTATAACAGGGGTAGATGTTAGTTTCTCTTTCAAGGTATTAAAGGAAATAAGGCAGTCATTGTTGAAGTCAAATTCAGCATCTTTGGATAATAAGTTACATAAAGGACGACTTATTTTAGAGAAATCTTTAATAAATCGTCTGTAAAATCCTGCATGTCCCAAGAAGCTTCTTATCCCCTTCACAGATGTAGGGGGAGGTAGTTTGGATATCAATTCAACTTTTGCCTTATCAACTTCAATACCCTTGTTTGAAATTATATGTCCCAAAACTATCCCTTGTTGAACCATAAAATGACTTTTCTCCCAACTAAGGGTTAGATTGCATTCAATGCATCTTTCTAAAACCAAAGTCAATTTATGTAAGCAATCATCAAATGAGTTCCCAAAGACAGAGAAATCGTCCATGAAAATTTCAATGAACTTCTCCACCATGTCCGAGAAAATGGATATCATGCATCTCTGGAAAGTAGCAGGAGCATTGCATAACCCAAATGGCATTCTGCGAAAAGCAAATGTCCCAAAAGGACATGTAAAGGTGGTCTTTTCCTGATCTTCTGGTGCTATGGGTACTTGATAATATCCTGACAGTCCATCCAAAAAACAGTAAAATTCGTGTACTTGACTAATCTTTCCAACATTTGATCAATGAATGGAAGAGGAAAGTGATCCTTTTTCGTATATAAATTTAGTTTCCTAAAATCTATACACATTCTCCATCCAGTGATTATTCTAGTGGGTACTAATTCACTTTTATCATTTTTAACAACTGTTATCCCAGATTTCTTTGGTACCACATGCACTGGACTAACCCACTTACTATCCGCAATAGGATAGATAATCCCTTCTCCTAACAATTTAAGGATTTCCTTTTTAACTACCTCTTGCATGTTTGGGTTTAGTCTTCTTTGGGCCTCTCGTACAGGTTTAGCACCATCCTCCAAGTTGATCTTGTGCATACACATTGTTGGACTAATGCCTCTTATATCTCCTATACTCCAACCTATAGATTTCTTAAACTGTTTAAGCACTTTGATGAGTTCCTTTTCTTGTGGTTTGGTCAAGGTTGAAGAAATTATCACTGGATATGTTTCTCCTTCTCCCAAAAACACATATTTTAAGTGCTCAGGTAAGTCTTTGAGTTCAAGTTCAGGTGGATTGGCCTCTTTAATAGATGAAGAAGTGGGTAGATTTAAAAGTGCACTAGATTTTGTCATCACTTCATTATTTTCTAGTTGTTCAAGGTACCCTTAATTTCTTTATCTAAATCTTCTTCAACCTTTTCAAGTGTAAGAACAGGTTTCAAGCTTGTCTTCTATTCTGGTTTGGAAAAAGGTGTTTTGGACAAGATTATCCAAAGGATCAATTTGGAATATTTGATCGATGGCGGAAATAGGAGGGAAAGGTGAAGAATCAAAAACTTGGAACTGAACAGTGCCTCCTAAGACTGTCATTGTCAAATTTCCATCTTGGACATCAATAATAGTTTTAGTAGTTGCCATAAATGGTCTACCAAGCAATATTGTATGCTCTCTCTGTCCAATGCCGGATTTTCTTGCATATCCGTAACCACAAAGTCAACAGGTATTATCGGTTTGTCTACCTGTACCAAAACATCCTCAACTATTCCCTCTGGGTATTTAAGAGATCTATCTGCAAGTTGCGGGGACATAGTTGTGGGTTTTAAATCCCTAGATTGAGTCAGTAAGAATATAGAGTAGGGCATCAAATTTATACTAGCACCTAAATCAAGCATTGCTTTAGCAACCTTCCTATCCCCCATAGTTATGTTTATAATAAAACTTCCAGGGTCTTTCAACTTAGGGGTAGTTTGTCTTTGAAGTAAATGCTAGAAATTTCTCGATACTACTACTACTCGTTCATTCGGTTCATACCTCCTTTTCTTAGTGTTCAAGTCTTTGAAAAACTTGGCATATGAGGGCACATTCATGATCACTTCTAATAATGGTAAATTGATATTTACTTTAGAAAGCATATTAAAAAGATCATTGAATTGCTTATCTTGTTTGGATTCTTTCAACCGGTGGGGAAAAGGTACTTGCATCTGGTGTGGTTCTGTTGTCTTTTGAATTTTGGGAGTGTCAGATGCCCCCGCAATGAGTTTTTCAGAAGGCTTGTTAAGTTTAACACTTGTTTCTCCTTTTTGCGAGATTAGAATATCGCCTTCTTTGTTATATGAACTACATGGTAGTTTAGAGATTTCAGGTAAACTGGTATTGACTACCTTACCACTTCGAAGGGTTCTAACATCTTTTGCTTGTTACGGTTGGTAGGCAACTTTCCCGGTTCTTTCTTTTGCATTTGTTCACGGTTGCCCAACTTTAGATTCAATTCTTTTAACCGAAGCCTCCATGGTGTTCAACCTTTGATTAGTCATCAGTTGGTTGTCACGACTAACTTGAATAAAAGCATTCAAGCTATCTTCTAAGGTTGGTTTAAAAGATTGGCTTGGTGGGTAAGGGTGGTTGTAGGTTGGGTGATTATAGGTGTTTGGATGATACTTTTGAAAATATTGGACTTCCTCTATGGCATCGACACTAGAATCACAAATATTTGAACAATTATGAATACCATGCCCAATTGAACAACACACTCCACATACCTCTTGATTTGAAATTTGGTGAGACGTGAGGAATTTCACTTGTTTAGTCAATTGACAAGTTGCAAGGTTATCTCATTATCAAAGCCGACTTCATTGACCTGTGCTTTCCTTCTACCACCTCTTTGTTGGGAATTAGAACCCAATAGCTCATAGAGATTATAGGTTTCCTCTGCGGTCTTTTCTCCTATCGCACCTCCAGCAGCATTATCAATCATGTATTGACTCTGTAGTGTCAATCCATCATAAAAGAATTGGTTTTGTAGGCTGTAATGGAAAGCTATGATTTTGACATTGAATGAATAGGAGTTTGAATCGTTCCCAAGCTTCATGAAAGGGCTCTTCATTCATTTGAGAAAATGTTGCTATCTTTGTTCTTAGATCAACAGTCTTTTGATGGGAATAGAACCTACCCATAAAAATTTCATAGACTGCCTCCCAAGTTTTAAGAGAACTCGATTTGTAGAGTAATGAACCATGACCAAGCTTTATCTTTGAGAGTGTAAGGAAAACACCTCATCCTAAGTTGATCTTCATTAATTGCATGTAGTGGAAAGGTTTGGACAATAGCATAGAATTCTCGAATGAAATGCAAAGGGTCTTCATTAGGGATACCGTAAAAGGAAGGCAACAAAGAATAATGAATCTTTTTCAATTCATAATTCCTTGCAGCCTCTTGTAATTGGATACCGGAAGTTACATTGCCAATGATTGGCATTGTATAGTCTTTCATCTTTTTCCGCCTATCTTCAGCATCTCCCATGGTTGTTTGTAGTTGAAAATGATCCTCCTCCTATTGTGAATCAACATTTTGCTCTTAAAACAATAGAAGATATCTCTAAAAAAAATGCAAGGAACCTAAATATTTTTTTTTGTTTTTTTTTTTTTTTAATTTAAACGAAGGGACACAATTTTTGAAACAAACAAATTTATTTCATTTGAAATATATATATATTTTTTTTTTTTTTTTATATTACACGCAAACTAAAACAAAGGAAAATACAATAATGGGTGACCTCCCATGTAGGACTAAAATTTATCGTCTTCTAGTAAGACGTTGCTTGGAGATTGCAGAATGAAAAACTCAATGTCTCCTCTTCATTGAATTCATTTAAGTTTCAATTTTGCCTTTACGCAAATGTTCAACTAACTGCTCAACTTGAACTTCCACCTTTTTGATAGAGGCTGACACAGAGTCCAACCGTTGATTGGTTTTTGATTGATTGTCCCTACAAACTTGAATAAAAGAATTCAAGTTGTCCTCCAGGGTTGGTTTATTTGGAATGCTTCGTGGAATAGGTGGGTGGAATTGCTGGCCTGCCTGGTTTGAGCTTTGAGGGAAAGGAGGGTTATTTTGCCTCCAAGAGAAATTTGGATGACTTCTCCACCCAGGATTATAGGTATTTGAATTGGGATCAAACCTTGGTCTTTGTTGATATGCTCCCAACACATTAACCTGCTCAGGTCCAGTTGTATCTCCTTGATATGGACAGGCTTCAGTACCTTGTCCCATGTTGCTGTACAAACCAAATTGTTCATTATTTGTGTTGGTTTGTGTAGCGAGAAGGGCAACTTGCTTAGTCAGTTGAACAAGTTGTTGTTGAACTTCATTACTGGAGTCAATCTCATGAACACCAGCTTTTCTCACTCTGGAGCTTTTCTGCTGGGAATTAGCACCCAACATCTCAAAGAGATTATACGTTTCTGATGCAGTCTTTTCTCCTATTGCTCCTCCTGCAGCGTTGTCGACAATGAACTGACATTGTTGTGTAAGTCCATCGTAAAAGAATTGGTTACGCAACCGTAGGGAAAGCTATGATGGGGACATTGAGTGAGAAACATTTTGAACCTATCCCAAGCTTCATGGAATGGTTCTTCCTTCCATCCGAGAGAAAGTAGCAATCTTTCCTCTCACTCGATGTTTTTGATGGGAATAGAACTTTCCCATGAATTTATTGTAAATTTGACCCCATGTCATCAGAGAACCAGGGGTAAGTGACATCAACCAAGCTTTAGCCTTATCCTTTAAGGTGTACGGAAAACATCTCATTCTAAGCTGATACTCGTTTAGAATACCGAGGGGAATGTTTGGACCGTAGCATAGAAATCTCTCATAAAGGAAAGAGAATCTTCATTAGGTAGCCCATAAGGAAGGAAGCATAGAAAAATGAATATTTTTAAGGTCATAATTCCTAGCGACCTCTCCCAATCGATAGCGGCGATTCTTGCCGTGCCAATCACCGGGATTGCAAACTCCTTCATCGTGGGTTGCCTAAGATGTTGGTTTTCTTGCATTTTTTTTGGTTCTACTAAAGCATTAAGACGTGGTTCTATGTTTGTCTCAAAATCGGGTTGATGGGTAGGATCCGGTGTTGTTGACACTTGTTTAAATTTATGAATATTATTTACATATGGTGTTAGGGGGTTTCCTAAGGATCTCCTACCACGCATAGACTATTTTTAAACGTAAATTTAAAACTCCTGTCAACAAAAATAAAGAAATTAGAAAATTTCCATGGCATTTAATACAAAACACTAGACAATTTTTTTATTTATTTATTTATTTTTTTTTTTTTTTTTTTTTTAATTCTTTTTTTTTTTTTTTTTTTTTTTATTTTTTTTTTTTTATTATTTTTTTTTTTTTTTAAATAACATAATTAGTATTAACCAAGAGTGTTCCCAGGAAAGAATGGTGGTGCTATGGCTCCTTAAAAACCATTCTCCTAGCCAGAACAACGTTCCCAGGAAAGACTAGTGGCACAAAGGCTTCAAAGAACTAGTCTCCTAGACAGAACTCCCTTAGATTTTTACTTTTCATGCCTTTTATTATTTTTTTTTTTTTTTTTTTTTTTTTTTTTTTACGAACGGTAATTTTATTTTACTATTCACACTATCTTATTTCTTATTAACTTAAAATTTTAAAAATTTTAAATTTTTTTTTTTTTTTTTTTTTTTTTTTTTTATGAAATTTGAAATTTGATTAAATTTGATTTGATTTTATTTTATTTTATTTTATTTATTATTATTATTATTATTTTTTTTTTTTTTTTTTTAAAAAAAAAAAAAAAAATAACAAAAATATTTACAACACAAAAAAATTTTTAAAAATTTGATAAAAAAAATAAAAACGCTTATTCCTTCATGCAAGAATCCGCTACTAAAAATCTGATTTAGCGTAAAAAACCTAAGATCGCCAATTCTCGCAAATACTTTGGTTTTAATATTTGTAAAACTCTCGCAAGTGCACGAATCATTTCGTAGAAAATGATAAGTATACTCCCAAGGTCGATCTAAGGAAGGAATGTATGTGGTTTTTAATTTATTATTCAAACTTTTAAAAACGAAATTAAATCCTAAACATCCTGTCACGATAGTTTTGGTTTTTGTGTTCCTAATCTAATAACATAAAATAAACATATATACAGATTAATTAAATATAATCTAAAAAGAATAAACATAGATACAAATTGAATAAATAAATATAAATACAGATTCAATAAATATTCATGCAAATTTTATCATTTATATTAGTGGAGTATTTATGGATATAATAACTAAGTTAATTATGCTTGCTCATATTATCTAGGTTATTAAAGATATAAATTGATATTTTATTGATTCTCTCTTTTTGTATTGAATACCACCTTTGGTGGGGTTAGATACTCTTTGTTAACTAAACAAATCAATTAACACCTATGGGTGGGGTTGATAACTAATTTGGTTAATTAAATTAATTCCTTTTTCTAAGAGATTGAAAATGAACCATTTAAATGCCACCTTTGGTGGGGTTAGACAGTTTAAACTTTATTCAAGGTGTCCAAATTAAACTTAAGAATTTAGTTATCCGAGTACTAACTTTCAAGTTTTAAAATCACTATTGAAAACATGTTGTCAATACATTTCCACATAATAATTCTTATAAAAACTTTTGAAATAGAGCTTCACTCTAACTACCTGACGATTGTAGCAACAAATAAAAGAGCACTACTCTAAATTAGACAGGATAACTAAACCTTAAAGTCTAACTTTCAGATTTAAGTTTGTAATGAAAAATAATATAATTCTCTCTAACATCCTTAATATAAAATCTTGAATAAAAATAAAATCAATTCATTTTAGAAATTTTCACCTATTTAATATTTCGCAAGCATAACAACGTTATTATTATATCATGATTATAAACAATAGCACAGTTAAATTTAATCACGCACAAATTAAATATAACATGTAAGAATAAAGCATAAAAATAATCAGAAAGAAAATAAAATCCTTACTAACTTCGATGCTATTCCCGTTGCTAGAAAACCTCCAAGCGGAATTTGCACTTCCATTTATTGAATCAAAAATCTAAATTATTACAAAACATTACAAGTTCCTCTCAAAAGAGAAGAACTCTAAACCTAAGACAATTGAACTAAAAACTAAGAGAAAAACTAAGAAAAGCTTAGAAACTAAGAAAGAAACTAAAGAAAACTCAAAAACTAAGAAATGAGAGAAAGAAAGAGAGAAGTGAGGTTTTGAGATGTGTTTTGAAGTGAATGGAAGGGTGGTATTTATAGGTGAGGATGGAGAGAAAAAAATGTTAAAAAAAATATTAAAAAATAAAAAACGTGTTTTGGACCTGCTGAGGTCATCAATGACGTCAGCATGACGTCATGGGGGCGGCTGCACGTGAAAAATGGGTCAAAAACGCGTTGGGCGCGCGGCTGGGCGGCTGCTGGGCGCTGCGCGCGCGCGTGAACAGTAACCCGCGCGCAGTGCTGCGCGCATGAACAGTAACCCGCGCGCAGTTTTGGGCGGAGCTGGGTGCTGGGCGCGGCGGCTGGGCGGCGCGGCGGCGCCTTTTTGACATTTTTGACCTTTTCGACCCATTTTGTCCAATTTTTCCATGTTTGTTGACCTTTTTCCACTTATTTATTAATTTATTTGTGATGTATTGCTTCAAGTATTCTTCTTTGAGTCTTTAAATTGCGTTTTTAAGCCAAAATACCTGTAAAACAATAAAAATAACCGTCAGTCCGAAAAAGACAAATTTATATAAATATATGATAAAACATATAAATATATATATTTTTAAACAATTAAAGTGCATAAAATCATGGTTATTTTAGTGCTTTTTGAGCACTCATCACAACCCACAACCAGCCTTCTTGCTAGTCCCTTAGCAAGAGAAGCGATAAAAACTAAAAATTAAACTATCCTAAATCACTTCCGTGGATTGACACGGTTGCATTTAGCCTATGCAACAAGCCTTTAAACCCCTAGGTTGCCCTAGTGGACGAGTTTGAGTCTCGTGAGGGTTTTCAAGAATGATACCCACAAACATTGTACTAAATGTAAAAACAAAAGAAACAATAAAAACAAACAACTTAAAAATTAAATTTACAACAAAATCACAAATTATCAACATCTCACAAAAATGTCTCATACTTTTTAATCTCCTTTAAGATCATAATTAAAATCTCAAGCATAAGTTATTTTAATCTCTTTAAACAATCATGATTTATTATAATAATTAGTCGAAAATCATTTTCATATTTCATATCAAAAATGTATCAATTTAATTTCACCCAATTTCGGTGTCATGAATCGAATTCGCCGACTCTATTCCTCACAAGTCAATACTCTCAAAACACTGAATCCTATGGGTTCAAACACTCATACTAATTTATATGCGAAAGAGTTGATGTATAGAAATGAACTAATATGTTCGCATATGTATAAAGAATAAAGGCTCAAAGTGTTATTTTAACATTGATCTCATGAAAGGAATCAAATGTATAAATTATAAAGATATCATATATAAAAATTATTTTCATGCATAAATCAAACTCATTAAGAAAGAATTTCAAGATATATGCCTTTTACAAATGAAGAAATTGCAATGACTTTTTGGGGAATTACTTCTTATATCTTTCTTTTGTAATTAGCCTTTACTCACAACTTTGTAGGCAATGTGGGTTATAGTATGTAGATGATACTATTTTTATCTCTCTCTCTTTTTTTTTTTTTTTTTTTTTTTTTTTTTTGTAGATATTTTTCAATATGTGTATTTCTTAGAGAGTCAACCCATGTACAGATTGTACATATTTTGGATTTTGGTGAGTGGTTAATTTTGTGGCTTTTCTGTTTGATCTTGGTTTAGGTAACCCCAGATATGTCTTTTTGTTTTTGTAGTAGTCATGCATAAATGAGATATAAGCATATACTATCAACTTCTACTCAAATCATTTAATCTAAGCAAAAATAATAATCAAAAATATATGATACTCTATTAAAATGAAAAAAATTCATACATTCAATGCTAATACCTATAGAGATCATCTAAAAATTTGAAGAAATAAGAAATGTGTTTGGAGTAGAAAAAATATATATTTCACTCTGAATAAAGGAAATTAGGCTCAAATTATATCTCACAAAGGTAGTCTCCACTAAAAAAAACTCATAAACACCGATTTTGGGTTTAATATAATTTCTACATCTTATCAAGAAATACTAATTATGACAAAAACTAACTAATTATCAAAAATAATTACAAAATATTTCATGATATGTTTTCAAAAATTAATCTAACAGTACAAAAGACTTAACTATTTACTTAAATTTGATTTAAAGAAATGATAAACTTTTGTGAAACTTTCTCTTTTTTTTTTTTATTTTATTTTATTTTTATTTTATTTTTATTCCAAAAATTACTAAATCACACAGAATAGAAATAAAACCAAGCACACAAAAAATGAAAAAGTATATTTTTTTTATTTTTTTTTTTATTTTAATTAAGCATGGTAACTTTTCACCACCCCCAACCTAGAACTTACATTGTCCTCAATGTAACAACTGTAAATTAAAGATAAAGAGAGAAGAGAAGAAAGATTACCTATTTCCTGAGAATGTGCAAGTAGTAATGGAAAATGCAGGTGCATCCATCATATTCATCATTAAAGTGTATACAGTATTTATCGCGGTAAACTTCTAACATCTCAACAAATATTTTTAGTTTTAACAATTTAACAATTATTCACATGTAATTAAAATGAAATAAACAATAAAATTAAGTAAATAAAACAAATAACAAACAAATTTTTTTTTTTTTTTTTTTTTTTTTTTTTTATATTTTTTTTATTGTTTTTTTTTTTTTTTTATTATTTTTACCTAAAATGATGGGTTGCCTCCCATCCAGCGCTTAGTTTAACGTCTTAGCAAGACGTATCTTTTTGGTGCTAAGGGTTACTCAGCCAAATGCAATCCATTTCAGCAATGTTGTTTGGTTCTTCTAAATAAGGCTTGACACGATGGCCATTGACTTTGAACGTTTTTTGTGTCTTGGAGTCCAATAGTTCCACTACTCCATGTTCAAATACTTGAACTATTTTGAATGGTCCATCCCATCTTGATCTCAGCTTTCCTGGAAACAATCTCAAACGAGAGTTAAATAAAAGAACTTTCATTCCAGGGTGAAGAGTTTTAGGAACTAGCCTCTTGTCATGATAGCGCTTAGTACGCTCCTTGTATAATTTGGCATTCTCATAGGCTTCATTCCTAATTTCTTCCAACTCATGAAGCTGGAGTAATCGTTTTTCACCTGCTTTATCTAAATCCATGTTTAACTCTTTAATTGCCCAATAAGCTTTGTGTTCAAGTTCAACTGGAAGGTGGCACGCTTTCCCAAAGATTAACCGGTAAGGGCTCATCCCAATAGGTGTTTTGTAAGCGGTGCGGTATGCCCATAAGGCATCATTTAGCTTAAATGCCCAATCCTTCCTTGACGGACGCACAGTGCGTTCCAGTATTCCCTTAATTTGCCTATTGCTCACTTCCACTAAACCGGAAGTTTGAGGATGATATGGAGTAGCTACTTTATGTGTGATGTTGTACTTGTTTAGTACTCCATCAAAGAGTTTGTTACAAAAATGGCTACCTCCATCACTTATTATAGCTCTAGGCGTTCCGAACCTACTGAATATGAAATCTTTCAAGAATTTCACAACAACATTAGCATCATTGGTTTTGGTGGGGATAGCTTCTACCCACTTGGACACATAATCCACAGCAACCAAAATGTATTGAAAACCATTAGATGGGGGAAAAGGACCCATGAAGTCAATCCCCCATACATCAAAGAGTTCAACAACTAAATTAGATGTCAAAGGCATTTCATCTCTTTTGCTTATGTTTCGTGTTCTTTGACATCTATCACATTGTCCACAAAACATATGAGCATCTTTAAAAAGAGTGGGCCAAAAGAATCCAGACTGTAATATCTTACGGGCTGTCTTTTCACCTCCAAAATGACCCCCACAATGAAGTTCATGACAAAAAGTCAAAATGCTCTTATGTTCTTCTTCTGGTACACATCTCCGGATGACTTGATCTTGACCAATCTTATATAAATAAGGGTCATCCCAGAAATAGTCCTTAATAGTTTTAAAAAATCTTTTCTTGTCCTGATATGAAGTGTTAGGTCGCAAAACACCAGTGGCAAGATAGTTTACAATATCAGCATACCATGGGTTCGGACCTATGAAAAATAACTGTTCATCAGGAAAGGTTTCAACTATATCATCATTACTCTCATCTTTAAGAGAATTGAAGTCAGAAATCAACCTAGACAAATGGTCAGCTACTAAGTTTTCACTGCCTTTCTTATCCTTGATTTCTAGGTCAAATTCTTGTAAGAGTAAGACCCACCTGATTAATCTTGGCTTGGCATTTGGTTTACTTAATAGGTATCTTAAAGCAGCATGATCAGAATGTACAATCACTTTAGATCCTACTAAATAAGACCGAAATTTGTCTAAAGAGAATACTATAGCCAAGAATTCCTTTTCAGTGGTGGTGTAATTCATTTGGGCATCATTGAGTGTTTTGCTAGCATAGTAGATGACATGTAAACGCTTATCCACTCTTTGTCCCAGGACTGCTCCTATTGCATAATCAGAAGCGTCACACATTATCTCAAAAGGTAAAGACCAGTTTGGTGCCATTATAACAGGGGTAGATGTTAGTTTCTCTTTCAAGGTATTAAAGGAAATAAGGCAGTCATTGTTGAAGTCAAATTCAGCATCTTTGGATAATAAGTTACATAAAGGACGACTTATTTTAGAGAAATCTTTAATAAATCGTCTGTAAAATCCTGCATGTCCCAAGAAGCTTCTTATCCCTTTCGCAGATGTAGGGGGAGGTAGTTTGGATATCAATTCAACTTTTGCCTTATCAACTTCAATACCCTTGTTTGAAATTATATGTCCCAAAACTATCCCTTGTTGAACCATAAAATGACTTTTCTCCCAACTAAGGGTTAGATTGCATTCAATGCATCTTTCTAAAACCAAAGTCAATTTATGTAAGCAATCATCAAATGAGTTCCCAAAGACAGAGAAATCGTCCATGAAAATTTCAATGAACTTCTCCACCATGTCCGAGAAAATGGATATCATGCATCTCAGGAAAGTAGCAGGAGCATTGCATAACCCAAATGGCATTCTGCGAAAAGCAAATGTCCCAAAAGGACATGTAAAGGTGGTCTTTTCTCGATCTTCTAAGCTATGGGTACTTGATAATATCCTCGACAGTCCATCCAAAAAACAAGAAAATTCGTGTACTTGACTAATCTTTTCCAACATTTGATCAATGAATGGAAGAGGAAAGTGATCCTTTTTCGTATATAAATTTAGTTTCCTAAAATCTATACACATTCTCCATCCAAAGGATTATTCTAGTGGGTACTAATTCACTTTTATCATTTTTAACAACCGTTATCCCGCATTTCTTTGGTACCACATACCTTTGGACTAACCCACTTACTATCCGCAATAGGATAGATAATCCCTTCTCCTAACAATTTAAGGATTTCCTTTTTAACTACCTCTTGCATGTTTGGGTTTAGTCTTCTTTGGGCCTCTCGTCAAGGTTTAGCACCATCCTCCAAGTTGATCTTGTGCATACACATTGTTGGACTAATGCCTCTTATATCTCCTATACTCCAACCTATAGATTTCTTAAACTGTTTAAGCACTTTGATGAGTTCCTTTTCTTGTGGTTTGGTCAAGGTTGAAGAAATTATCACTGGATATGTTTCTCCTTCTCCCAAAAACACATATTTTAAGTGCTCAGGTAAGTCTTTGAGTTCAAGTTCAGGTGGATTGGCCTCTTTAATAGATGAAGAACTGGGTAGATTTAAAAGTGCACTAGATTTTGTCATCACTTCATTATTGTCTAGTTGTTCAAGGTACCCCTTAATTTCTTCATCTAAATCTTCTTCAACCTTTTCAAGTGTAAGAACATTTTCAAGCTTGTCTTCTATTCTGGTTTGGAAAAAGGTGTTTTGGACAAGATTATCCAAAGGATCAATTTCGAATATTTCATCGATGGCAGAAATAGAAGGGAAAGGTGAAGAATCAAAAACTTTGAAATGAACAGTCTCTCCTAAGACTGTCATTGTCAAATTTCCATCTTGGACATCAATAATAGTTTTAGTAGTTGCCATAAATGGTCTACCAAGCAATATTGTATGCTCTCTGTCCAATGCCGGATTTTCTTGCATATCCAGAACCACAAAGTCAACAGTGTATTATCGGTTTGTCTACCTGTACCAAAACATCCTCAACTATTCCTCCGGGTATTTAAGAGATCTATCTGCAAGTTGCGGGGACATAGTTGTGGGTTTTAAATCCCCCTAGATTGAATGTAAGAATATAGAGTAGGGCATCAAATTTATACTAGCACCTAAATCAAGCATTGCTTTAGCAACCTTCCTATCCCCCATAGTTATGTTTATAATAAAACTTCCAGGGTCTTTCAACTTAGGGGTAGTTTGTCTAAGTACAATAGCTAGAAATTTCTCGATACTACTACTCGCTCATTCGATTCATACCTCCTTTTCTTAGTGTTCAACTCTTTGAAAAACTTGGCATATGAGGGCACATTCATGATCACTTCTAATAATGGTAAATTGATATTTACTTTAGAAAGCATATTAAAAGATCATTGAATTGCTTATCTTGTTTGGATTCTTTCAACCTGGGGAAAAGGTACTTGCATCCGTGTGGTTCTCGTTGTCTTTTGAATTTTGGGAGTGTCGATGACCCCCAATGAGTTTTTCAAGGCTTGTTAAGTTTAACACTTGTTTCTCCTTTTTGCGAGATTAGAATATCGCCTTCTTTGTTATATGAACTACATGGTAGTTTAGAGATTTCAGTAAACCGGTATTGACTACCTTACCACTTGAAGGGTTCTAACATCTTTTGCTTGTTCCGTTGACTGGCAACTTTCCCGGTTCTTTCTTTTGCATTTGTTCACGCTGTCTAACTTTAGATTCAATTCTTTTAACCGAAGCCTCCATGGTGTTCAACCTTTGATTAGTCATCGCTTGGTTGTCACGACTAACTTGAATAAAAGCATTCAAGCTATCTTCTAAGGTTGGTTTAAAGATTGGCTTGGTGGGTAAGGGTGGTTGTAGGTTGGGTGATTATAGGTGTTTGGATGATACTTTTGAAAATATTGGACTTCCTCTATGGCATCGACACTAGAATCACAAATATTTGAACAATTATGAATACCCCGCCCAATTGAACAACACACTCCACATACCTCTTGATTTGAAATTTGGTGAGACGTGAGGAATTTCACTTGTTTAGTCAATTCAAGAAGTTGCAAGGTTATCTCATTATAAAAGCCGACTTCATTGACCTGTGCTTTCCTTCTACCACCTCTTTGTTGGGAATTAGAACCCAATAGCTCATACAGATTATAGGTTTCCTCTGCAGTCTTTTCTCCTATCGCACCTCCAGCAGGATTATCAATCATGTATTGACTCAGTAGTGTCAATCCATCATAAAAGAATTGGTTTTGTAGCTGTAATGGAAAGCTATGATTTTGACATTGAATGAATAGGAGTTTGAATCGTTCCCAAGCTTCATGAAAGGGCTCTTCATTCATTTGAGAAAATGTTGCTATCTTTGTTCTTAGATCAACAATCTTTTGATGGGAATAGAACCTACCCATAAAAATTTCATAGATCAGCCTCCCAAGTTTTAAGAGAACTCGACCGTAGAGTAATGAACCATGACCAAGCTTTATCTTTGAGAGTGTAAGGAAAACACCTCATCCTAAGTTGATCTTCATTAATTGCATGTAGTGGAAAGGTTTGGACAATAGCATAGAATTCTCGAATGAAATGCAAAGGGTCTTCATTAGGGATACCGTAAAAGGAAGGCAACAAAGAATAATGAATCTTTTTCAATTCATAATTCCTTGCAGCCTCTTGTAATTGGATACCGGAAGTTACATTGCCAATGATTGGCATTGTATAGTCTTTCATCTTTTTCCGCCTATCTTCAGCATCTCCCATGGTTGTTTGTAGTTGCAAATGATTCTCCTCGTACTGTGAATCAACATTTTGCTCTTAAAATAATAGAATATATGTCTAAAAAAATGCAAGGAACCTAAATATTTTTTTTGTTTTTTTTTTTTTTTTTTTTTTTTAATTTAAACGAAGGGACACAATTTTTGAAACAAACAAATTTATTTCATTTGAAATATATATTTTTTTTTTTTTTTTATTACACGCAAACTAAAACAAAGGAAAATACAATAATGGGTGACCTCCCATGTAGGACTAAAATTTATCGTCTTCTAGTAAGACGTTGCTTGGAGATTGCAGAATGAAAAACTCAATGTCTCCTCTTCATTGAATTCATTTAAGTTTCAATTTTGCCTTTCTGCAAATGTTCAACTAACTGTTCAACTTGAACTTCCACCTTTTTGATAGAAGCTTCCACAGAGTCCAACCGTTGATTGGTTTTTGATTGATTGTCCCTACAAACTTGAATAAAAGAATTCAAGTTGTCCTCCAGGGTTGGTTTATTTGGAATGCTTCGTGGAATAGGTGGGTGGAATTGCTGGCCTGCCTGGTTTGAGCTTTGAGGGAAAGGAGGGTTATTTTGCCTCCAAGAGAAATTTGGATGACTTCTCCACCCAGGATTATAGGTATTTGAATTGGGATCAAACCTTGGTCTTTGTTGATATGCTCCCAACACATTAACCTCGCTCGTGTCCGCTTGTATCTCCTTGATATGGACAAAGCTTCGCATCCTTGTCCCACGTTGTTGTCGTACAAACCAAATTGTTCATTATTTGTGTTGGTTTGTGTAGCGAGAAGGGCAACTTGCTTAGTCAGTTGAACAAGTTGTTGTTGAACTTCATTACTGGAGTCAATCTCATGAACACCAGCTTTTCTCACTCTGGAGCTTTTCTGCTGGGAATTAGCACCCAACATCTCAAAGAGATTATACGTTTCTGATGCAGTCTTTTCTCCTATTGCTCCTCCCCGGCGTTGTCGACAATGAACCGACATTGTTGTGTAAGTCCATCGTAAAAGAATTGGTTCTCGCAACCGTAGGGAAAGCTATGATGGGGACATTGAGTGAGAAACATTTTGAACCTATCCCAAGCTTCACGGAATGGTTCTCTTCCATCCGAGAGAAAGTAGCAATCTTTCCTCTCACTACGATGTTTTTGATGGGAATAGAATTTTCCCATGAATTTATTGTAAATTTGACCCCATGTCATCAGAGAACCAGGGGTAAGTGACATCAACCAAGCTTTAGCCTTATCCTTTAAGGTGTACGGAAAACATCTCATTCTAAGCTGATCCTCGTTTAGAATACCGAGGGGGAATGTTTGGACCGTAGCATAGAAATCTCTCATAAAGGAAAGAGAATCTTCATTAGGTAGCCCATAGAAGGAAGGAAGCATAGAAAAATGAATATTTTTAAGGTCATAATTCCTAGCAGCCTCTCCCAACTGGATAGCGGCAGTTGCCGTGCCAATCACCGGTCTTGCAAACTCCTTCATCGTGGTTTCCCTAACATGTTGGTTTTCCTCCATTTCTTTTGGTTCTAGTAAAGGATTAAGACGTGGTTCTATGTTTGGCTCAAAATCAGGTTGATGGGTAGGATCCAGTGTTGTTGACACTTGTTTAAATTTATGAATATTATTTACATATGGTGTTAGGGGGTTTCCTAAGGATCTCCTACCACGCATAGACTATTTTTAAACGTAAATTTAAAACTCCTGTCAACAAAAATAAAGAAATTAGAAAATTTCCATGGCATTTAATACAAAACACTAGACAATTTTTTTATTTATTTATTTATTTTTTTTTTTATTTTTCTTTTAATTCTTTTTTTTTTTATTTTTTTTTTATTTTTTATTTTTTTTTATTTTTCTTTTTTTTTTTTTAAATAACATAATTAGTATTAACCAAGAGTGTTCCAAGGAAAGAATGGTGGTCTTATGGCTCCTTAAAAACCATTCTCCTACCAGTAACAACGCTCCTGTGAAAGACTACGTACAAAGGGTTCAAAGAACTAGTCTCCTACACAGAACTCCCTTAGATTTTTTCTTTTCATTCTTTTTATTATTTTTTTTTTTTTTTTTTTTTTTTTTACGAACGGTAATTTTATTTTACTATTCACACTATCTTATTTCTTATTAACTTAAAATTTTAAAAATTTTAAAATTTTTTTTTTTTTTTTTTTTTTTTTTTTTATGAAATTTGAAATTTGATTAAATTTGATTTGATTTTATTTTATTTTATTTTATTTATTATTATTATTATTATTTTTTTTTTTTTTTTTTTTTTTTAAAAAAAAAAAAAAAAAAAAAAAAATATCACAATTATTTACAACACAAAAATATTTTTAAAATTTTGATAAATAAATTAAAAACGCTATTCCTTCCCCGGCAACGGCGCCAAAAACTTGATGAGCGAAAACCGGCATCGCCAATTCTCGCAAATACTTTGGTTTTAATATTTGTAAAACTCTCGCAAGTGCACGAATCATTTCGTAGAAAATGATAAGTATACTCCCAAGGTCGATCTAAGGAAGGAATGTATGTGGTTTTTAATTTATTATTCAAACTTTTAAAAACGAAATTAAATCCTAAACATCCTGTCACGATAGTTTTGGTTTTTGTGTTCCTAATCTAATAACATAAAATAAACATATATACAGATTAATTAAATATAATCTAAAAAGAATAAACATAGATACAAATTGAATAAATAAATATAAATACAGATTCAATAAATATTCATGCAAATTTTATCATTTATATTAGTGGAGTATTTATGGATATAATAACTAAGTTAATTATGCTTGCTCATATTATCTAGGTTATTAAAGATATAAATTGATATTTTATTGATTCTCTCTTTTTCTTGTATGAATACTCTCTTTGGATTACTTAGATACTCTTTGTTAACTAAACAAATCAATTAACACCTATGGGTGGGGTTGATAACTAATTTGGTTAATTAAATTAATTCCTTTTTCTAAGAGATTGAAAATGAACCATTTAAATGCCACCTTTGGTGGGGTTAGACGATTTAAACTTTATTCAAGGTGTCCAAATTAAACTTAAGAATTTAGTTATCCGAGTACTAACTTTCAAGTTTTAAAATCACTATTGAAAACATGTTGTCAATACATTTCCACATAATAATTCTTATAAAAACTTTTGAAATAGAGCTTCACTCTAACTACCAAGCGATTGTACCAACAAATAAAAGAGCACTACTCTAAATTAGACCGATAACTAAACCTTAAAGTCTAACTTTCAGATTTAAGTTTGTAATGAAAAATAATATAATTCTCTCTAACATCCTTAATATAAAATCTTGAATAAAAATAAAATCAATTCATTTTAGAAATTTTCACCTATTTAATATTTCGCAAGCATAACAACGTTATTATTATATCATGATTATAAATAGCACTTACGCTTAAATTTAATCACAGACAAATTAAATATAACATGTAAGAATAAAGCATAAAAATAATCAGAAGAAAATAAAATCCTTACAGAACTTCGATGCTATTCCCGTTGCTAGAGGACCTCCAAGCGGGATTTGCACTTCCATTTATTGAATCAAAAATCTAAATTATTACAAAACATTACAAGTTCCTCTCAAAAAGAGAAGAACTCTAAACCTAAGACAATTGAACTAAAAACTAAGAGAAAAACTAAGAAAAGCTTAGAAACTAAGAAAGAAACTAAAGAAAACTCAAAAACTAAGAAATGAGAGAAAGAAAGAAGAGAGAAGTGAGGTTTTTGAGGTGTGTTTTGAAGTGAATGGAAGGGGTATTTATAGGTGAGGATGGAGAGAAAAATGATTAAAAAAATGTTAAAAAAAATATTAAAAAATAAAAAACGTGTTTTGGACCTCGCTGAGGTCATCAATGACGTCGCGATGACGTCATGGGGCGGCCAGACGTGAAAAATGGGTCAAAACGCGTTGGCGCGCGGCTGGGCGGGCGCCGCGCTAGCGCGTGAACAAGTAACCCGCGCTGCAGCGGAGTCAGGCCGCGCGGGCCGGCTGGCGCGGCGGCGCGTTTTTCTGCTTTTTGACCTTTTCGACCCATTTTGTCCAATTTTTCCATGTTTGTTGACCTTTTTCCACTTATTTATTAATTTATTTGTGATGTATTGCTTCAAGTATTCTTCTTTGAGTCTTTAAATTGCGTTTTTAAGCCAAAATACCTGAAAAACAATAAAAATACCCGTGATTCCGAAAAAGACAAATTTATATAAATATATGATAAAACATATAAATATATATATTTTTAATCAATTAATGTGCATAAAATCATGGTTATTTTAGTGCTTTTTGAGCACTCATCAATCATTTATAAACATCTTGTTACCTTACAAGAAATATTTCCATGATGCAAGAACTTAATTTTTCCCATCATCTTTATTTGCTTATTACACTAAGAATTGGTTTGGAACCTAAATTATATAGGAGATAGGTAAAAACAAAGTTAAATTCAATACGATCTATTCCAGTAGTACCAGAATAACTTATTAATAAGTTAAAAATATTGATGTCAAATAATAAATAAAAATGAGAAGTAATGACCTCTTATAAAAAATTAATAAATAAAATTTGTAAAGTTTGCTTGTTTGACGTATTAAGTAATAATAAAATCTATTTGAACATTTGATAATTATATGGAAACAATATTTGGAGTATTTACTTCCAGTGCTTTTTTTTGTAAAATAGATATGAAAAAAAGTTTAAGTTTTCCTGTCCATTAAATTATGTTTACTAATACTTTCTCATTATATTCTTTCATTTGTAAGTCTTGATTCCCAGTATAGGCTAAATCAACCGAATTTTGTTGCCTAACTTCCAAAAGGAAAAAGTGCTGACTAGAGGTTGGTGTATACATCATTTATAAACATCTTGTTACCTTCCAAGAAATATTTCCATGATGCAAAAACGAAATATTTCCCATTATCTTTATTTGTTTATTACTATAAGAATTGGTTTGGAACGTAAATTATATGGGAGATAGGTAAAAATAAAGTTCAATTCAATACGTTCAATTCAATACGTTCAATTCAATACGTTCAATTCCAGTACTACTAGAATAAATTATTAATAATTTAAAAATATTGATGTCAAATAATAAATAAAAATGAGAAGTAATGACCTCTTATAAAAAATTAATAAATAAAATTTGTAAAGTTTGCTTGTTTGACGTATTAAGTTATAATCAAATCTATTTGAACATTTGATAATTATAAGGAAATAATATTTGGAGTATTTACTTCCAGTGCTTTTTTTTGTAAAATAGATATGAAAAAATGTTTAAGTTTTCCTTTCCATTAAATTATGTTTACTATTTCTTTCTCATTATATTCTTTCATTTGTAAGTCTTGATTCCCAATATAGGCTAAATCAACCGAATTTTGTTGCCTAACTTCCAAAAGGAAAAAGTGATGACTAGAGGTTGGTGTATACATCATTTATAAACATCTTGTTACGTTCCAAGAAATATTTCCATAATGCAAGAACTCAATATTTCCCATTATCTTTATTTGCTTATTACTCTAAGAATTGGGTTGGAACCTAAATTCTATAGGAGATAGGTAAAAATAAAGTTCAATTCAATATGTTCAATTCCAGTACTACTAGAATAAATTATTAATAATTTAAAAATATTTATGTCAAATAATAAATAAAAATGAGAAGTATTGACCTCTTATAAAAAATAAATAAATAAAATTTGAAAGGTTTGATTGTTTGGCGTATAAAGTTATAATAAATTCTATTTGAACATTTGATAATTATAAGGAAATAAAATTTAGAGTATTTATTTCCCATGCTCTATTTTGTAATATAGATATAAAAAATATTTAAGTTTTATTGTCCATTTATTTATGTTTACTAACGCTTTCTCATTATATTCTTTCAATCGTAAGTCTTGATTCCGAATAGAGGCTAAATCAACCGAATTTTGTTGCCTAACTTCCAAAAGGAAAAAGTGATGACTAGAGGATGGTGTATACATCATTTATAAACATCTTGTTACCTTACAAGAAATATTTCCATGAGGCAAGAACTCAATATTTCCCGTTATATTTATTTTCTTATTACACTAAGAATTGGTTTGGAACCTAAATTCTATGAGAGATAGGTAAAAACAAAGTTAAATTCAATACGATCAATTCCATTACAACCAGAATTACTTACTAATATGTTAAAAATATTGATGTCAATTAATAAATAAAAATGAGAAGTATTGACCTCTTTTAAAAAATTAATAAATAAAATTTGTAAAGTTTGCTCGTTTGGCGTATTAAGTTATAACAAATTCTATTTAAACATTTGATAATTATAAGGAAATAAAATTTGGAGTATTTATTTCCAATGCTTTTTTTTTGTAAAATAGATATAAAAAATTTTAGTTTTATTGTCCATTTATTTATGTTTACTAACGCTTTATCATTATATTCTTTCATTCGTAAGTCTTGATTCCCAATACAGGCTAAATCAACCGAATTTTGTTGCCTAACTTCAAAAAAGGAAAAGGTCATTACTAGAGGTTGGTGTATACATCATTTATAAACATCTTGTTACCTTACAAGATATATTTCCATGATGCAAGAACGAAATATTTCCCATTATCTTTATTTGCTTGTTACACTAAGAATTGGTTTGGAACCTAAATTATATAGGAGATAGGTAAAAACAAAGTTAAATTCAATACGATCAATTCCAGTACTACCAGAATAACTTATTAATAAGTTAAAAATATTGATGTCAAATAATAAATAAAAATGAGAAGTAATGACCTCTTATAAAAAATTAATAAATAATATTTGTAAAGTTTGCTTGTTTGACGTATTAAGTAATAATAAAATCTATTTGAACATTTGATAATTATATGGAAATAATATTTGGAGTATTTACTTCCAGTGCTTTTTTTTGTAAAATAGATATGAAAAAAAGTTTAAGTTTTCCTGTCCATTAAATTATGTTTACTAATACTTTCTCATTATATTCTTTCATTTGTAAGTCTTGATTCCCAGTATAGGCTAAATCAACCGAATTTTGTTGCCTAACTTCCAAAAGGAAAAAGTGATGACTAGAGGTTGGTGTATACATCATTTATAAATATCTTGTTACCTTCCAAGAAATATTTCCATGATGCAAGAAAGAAATATTTCCCATTATCTTTATTTGTTTATTACTCTAAGAATTGGTTTGGAACGTAAATTCTATGGGAGATAGGTAAAACAAAAGTTCAATTCATTACGTTCAATTCTAGTACTACCAGAATAACTTATTAATAAATTAAAAATATTTATGTCAAATAATAAATAAAAATGAGAAGTATTGACCTCTTATAAAAAATTAATAAATAAAATTTGTAAAGTTTGCTTGTTTGACGTATTAAGTTATAATAAAATCTATTTGAACATTTGATAATTATATGGAAATAATATTTGGAGTATTTACTTCTAGTGCTTTTTTTTTGTAAAATAGATATGAAAAAATGTTTAAGTTTTCCTTTCCATTAAATTATGTTTACTAATTCTTTCTCATTATATTCTTTCATTTGTAAGTCTTGATTCCCAGTATAGGCTAAATCAACCGAATTTTGTTGCCTAACTTCCAAAAGGAAAAAGTGATGACTAGAGGTTGGTGTATACATCATTTATAAACATCTTGTTACCTTCCAAGAAATATTTCCATGATGCAAGAACTCAATATTTCCCATTATCTTTATTTGCATATTAGTCTAAGAATTGGTTTGGAACCTAAAATCTATGGGAGATAGGTAAAAATAAAGGTCAATTCAATACGTTCAATTTCAGTACTACCAGAATAACTTATTAATAATATAAAAATATTTATGTCAAATAATAAATAAAAATGAGAAGTATTGACCTCTTATAAAAAATTAATAAATAAAATTTGTAAAGTTTGACTGTTTGGCGTATAAAGTTATAATAAATTCTATTTGAACATTTGATAATTATAAGGAAATAAAATTTGGAGTATTTATTTCCCATGCTTTTTTTTTGTAAAATAGATATAAAAAAATGTTTAAGTTTTATTGTCCATTTATTTATGTTTACTAACGCTTTCTCATTATATTCTTTCATTCGTAAGTCTTGATTCCCAATACAGGCTAAATCAACCGAATTTTTTTGCCCAACTTCCAAAAGGAAAAGGTGATTACTAGAGGTTGGTGTATACATCATTTATAAACATCTTGTTACCTTCCAAGAAATCTTTCCATGATGCAAGAACTCAATATTTCCCATTATCTTTATTTGCTTATTAGTCTAAAAATTGGTTTGGAACCTAAAATCTATGGGAGATAGGTAAAAATAAAGGTCAATTCAATACGTTCAATTTCAAGATTACTTAATAACTTATTAATAATATAAAAATATTTATGTCAAATAATAAATAAAAATATGAAGTATTTACCTCTTATAAAAAATTAATAAATAAAATTTGTAAAGTTTGATTGTTTGACGTATAAAGTTATAATAAATTCTATTTGAACATTTGATAATTATAAGGAAATAAAATTTGGAGTATTTATTTCCCATGCTTTTTTTTGTAAAATAGATATAAAAAAATGTTTAAGTTTTATTGTCCATTTATTTATGTTTACTAACGCTTTCTCATTATATTCTTTCATTCGTAAGTCTTGGTTCCCAATACAGGCTAAATCAACCGAATTTTGTTGCCTAACTTCCAAAAGGAAAAGGTGATTACTAGAGGTTGGTGTATACATCATTTATAAACATCTTGTTACCTTACAAGAAATATTTCCATGATGCAAGAACTCAATATTTCCCATTATCTTTATTTTCTTATTACACTAAGAATTGGTTTGGAACCTAAATTCTTTGAGAGATAGGTAAAAAAAAAGTTAAATTCAATACGATCAATTCCATTACAACCAGAATAACTTACTAATATGTTAAAAATATTGATGTCAAATAATAAATAAAAATGAGAAGTATTGACTTCTTATAAAAAATTAATAAATAAAATTTGTAAAGTTTGATTGTTTGGCGTATAAAGTTATAATAAATTCTATTTGAACATTTGATAATTATAAGGAAATAAAATTTGGAGTATTTATTTCCAATGCTTTTTTTGTAAAATACATATGAAAAATTTTTAGTTTTATTGTCCATTTATTTATGTTTACTAACGCTTTCTCATTATATTCTTTCATTCGTAAGTCTTGATTCCCAATTCAGGCTAAATCAACCGAATTTTGTTGCCCAACTTCCAAAAGGAAAAAGTGCTGACTAGAGGTTGGTGTATACATCATTTATAAACATCTTGTTACCTTCCAAGAAATATTTCCATCATGCAAGAACGAAATATTTCCCATTTTCTTTATTTGTTTATTACTATAAGAATTGGTTTGGAACGTAAATTATATGGGAGATAGGTAAAAATAAAGTTCAATTCAATACGTTCAATTCAATACGTTCAATTCAATACGTTCAATTCCAGTACTACTAGAATAAATTATTAATAATTTAAAAATATTGATGTCAAATAATAAATAAAAATGAGAAGTAATGACCTCTTATAAAAAATTAATAAATAAAATTTGTAAAGTTTGCTTGTTTGACGTATTAAGTTATAATCAAATCTATTTGAACATTTGATAATTAGATGAAAAAAATATTTGGATGATTTACATGTAAGGCTTTTTTTTTGTAAAATAGATATGAAAAAATGTTTAAGTTTTCCTTTCCATTAATTTATGTTTACTAATGCTTTCTCATTATATTCTTCCATTTGTAAGTCTTGATTCCTAGTATAGGCTAAATCAACCGAATTTTGTTGCCTAACTTCCAAAAGGAAAAAAGTGATGACTAGAGGTTGGTGTATACATCATTTATAAACATCTTGTTACGTTCCAAGAAATATTCCAAAGTGCATGAACTCAATATTTCCCATCATCTTTATTTGCTTCTTACTCTAAGAATTGGTTTGGAACCTAAATTCTATGGGAGATAGGTAAAAATAAAGTTCAATTCAATACGTTCAATTCCAGTACTACCAGAATAAATTATTAATAATTTAAAAATATTTATGTCAAATAATAAATAAAAATGAGAAGTATTGACCTCTTATAAAAAATTAATAAATAAAATTTGTAAAGTTTAATTGTTTGGCATATAAAGTTATAATAAATTCTATTTGAAAATTTGATAATTATAAGGAAATAAAATTTGGAGTATTTATTTCCCATGCTTTTTTTTGTAAAATAGATATAAAAAAATATTTAAGTTTTATTGTCCATTTATTTATGTTTACTAACGCTTTCTCATTATATTCTTTCAATCGTAAGTCTTGATTCCCAATACAGGCTAAATCAACCGAATTTTGTTGCCTAACTTCCAAAAGAAAAAGGTGATTACTAGAGGATGGTGTATACATCATATATAAACATCTTGTTACCTTACAAGAAATATTTCCATGATGCAAGAACTCAATATTTCCCATTATATTTATTTTCTTATTACACTAAGAATTGGTTTGGAACCTAAATTCTATGAGAGATAGGTAAAAACAAAGTTAAATTCAATACGATCAATTCCATTACAACCAGAATAACTTACTAATATGTTAAAAATATTGATGTCAATTAATAAATAAAAATGAGAAGTATTGACCTCTTATAAAAAATTAATAAATAAAATTTGTAAAGTTTGCTCGTTTGGCGTATTAAGTTATAATAAATTCTATTTAAACATTTGATAATTATAAGGAAATTAAATTTGGAGTATTTATTTCCAATGCTTTTTTTTTTGTAAAATAGATATAAAAAAATTTTAGTTTTATTGTCCATTTATTTATGTTTACTAACGCTTTCTCATTATATTCTTTCATTCGTAAGTCTTGATTCCCAATACAGGCTAAATCAACCGAATTTTGTTGCCTAATTTCTAAAAGGAAAAGGTGATGACTAGAGGTTGGTGTATACATCATTTATAAACATCTTGTTACCTTCCAAGAAATATTTCCATGATGCAAGAACTTAATTTTTCCCATCATCTTTATTTTCTTATTACACTAAGAATTGGTTTGGAACCTAAATTATATGGGAGATAGGTAAAAACAAAGTTAAATTCAATACGATCTATTCCAGTACTACCAGAATAACTTATTAATAAGTTAAAAATATTGATGTCAAATAATAAATAAAAATGAGAAGTAATGACCTCTTATAAAAAATTAATAAATAAAATTTGTAAAGTTTGCTTGTTTGACGTATTAAGTAATAATAAAATCTATTTGAACATTTGATAATTATATGGAAATAATATTTGGAGTATTTACTTCCAGTGCTTTTTTTTGTAAAATAGATATGAAAAAAAGTTTAAGTTTTCCTGTCCATTAAATTATGTTTACTAATACTTTCTCATTATATTCTTTCATTTGTAAGTCTTGATTCCCAGTATAGGCTAAATCAACCGAATTTTGTTGCGTAACTTCCAAAAGGAAAAAGTGATGACTAGAGGTTGGTGTATACATCATTTATAAACATCTTGTTACCTTCCAAGAAATATTTCCATGATGCAAGAACGAAATATTTCCCATTATCTTTATTTGCTTATTACTCTAAGAATTGGTTTGGAACCTAAATTCTATGGGAGATAGGTAAAAATAAAGTTCAATTCAATACGTTCAATTCCAGTACTACCAGAATAACTTATTAATAATTTAAAAATATTTATGTCAAATAATAAATAAAAATGAGAAGTATTGACCTCTTATAAAAAATTAGTAAATAAAATTTGTAAAGTTTGACTATTTGGCGTATAAAGTCATAATAAATTCTATTTGAACATTTGATAATTATAAGGAAATAAAATTTGGAGTATTTATTTCCCATGCTTTTTTTTGTAAAATAGATATAAAAAAATGTTTAAGTTTTATTGTCCATTTATTTATGTTTACTAACGCTTTCTCATTATATTCTTTCATTCGTAAGTCTTGATTCCCAATACAGGATAAATCAATCGAATTTTGTTGCCTAACTTCCAAAAGGAAAAGGTGATTACTAGAGGTTGGTGTATACATCATTTATAAACATCTTGTTACCTTACAAGAAATATTTCCATGATGCAAGAACTCAATTTTTCCCATCATCTTTATTTGCTTCTTACTATAAGAATTGGTTTGGAACCTAAATTATATTGGAGATAGGTAAAAACAAAGTTAAATTCAATACGATCAATTCCAGTACTACCAGAATAACTTATTAATAAGTTAAAAATATTGATGTCAAATAATAAATAAAAATGAGAAGTAATGACCTCTTATAAAAAATTAATAAATAAAATTTGTAAAGTTTGCTTGTTTGACGTATTAAGTTATAATAAAATCTATTTGAACATTTGATAATTATATGGAAATAATATTTGGACTAATTACTTCCAGTGCTTTTTTTTTGTAAAATAGATATGAAAAAATGTTTAAGTTTTCCTTTCCATTAAATTATGTTTACTAATTCTTTCTCATTATATTCTTTCCTTTGTAAGTCTTGATTCCCAGTATAGGCTAAATCAACCGAATTTTGTTGCCTAACTTCCAAAAGGAAAAAGTGATGACTAGAGGTTGGTGTATACATCATTTATAAACATCTGGTTACCTTCCAAGAAATATTTCCATGATGCAAGAACTCAATATTTCCCATTATCTTTATTTGCTTATTACTCTAAGAATTGGTTTGGAACCTAAATTCTATGGGAGATAGGTAAAAATAAAGTTCAATTCAATATGTTCAATTTCAGTACTACCAGAATAACTTATTAATAATTTAAAAATATGTATGTCAAATAATAAATAAAAATGAGAAGTATTGACCTCTTATAAAAAATTAATAAATAAAATTTGTAAAGTTTGATTGTTTGGCTTATAAAGTTATAATAAATTCTATTTGAACATTTGATAATTATAAGGAAATAAAATTTGGAGTATTTATTTCCCATGCTTTTTTTGTAAAATAGATGTAAAAAAATGTTTAAGTTTTATTGTCCATTTATTTATATTTACTAACGCTTTCTCATTATATTCTTTCATTCGTAAGTCTTGATTCCCAATACAGGCTAAATCAACCGAATTTTGTTGCCTAACTTCAAAAAAGGAAAAGTGATTACTAGAGGTTGGTGTATACATCATTTATAAACATCTTGTTACCTTACAAGAAATATTTCCATGATGCAAGAACGAAATATTTCCCATTATCTTTATTTGCTTATTACACTAAGAATTGGTTTGGAACCTAAATTCTATGAGAGATAGGTAAAAACAAAGTTAAATTCAATACGATCAATTCCAGTACTACCAGAATAACTTATTAATAAGTTAAAAATATTGATGTCAAATAATAAATAAAAATGAGAAGTAATGACCTCTTATAAAAAATTAATAAATAAAATTTGTAAAGTTGGCTTGTTTGACTTATTAAGTTATAATAAAATCTATTTGAACATTTGATAATTATATGGAAATAATATTTGGACTAATTACTTCCAGTGCTTTTTTTTTTGTAAAATAGATATGAAAAAAAGTTTAAGTTTTCCTTTCCATTAAATTATGTTTACTAATTCTTTCTCATTATATTCTTTCCTTTGTAAGTCTTGATTCTCAAAATAGGCTAAATCAACCGAATTTTGTTGCCTAACTTCCCAAAGGAAAAAGTGATGACTAGAGGTTGGTGTATACATCATTTATAAACATCTGGTTACCTTCCAAGAAATATATCCATGATGCAAGAACTCAATATTTCCCATTATCTTTATTTGCTTATTACTCTAAGAATTGGTTTGGAACCTAAATTCTATGGGAGATAGGTAAAAATAAAGTTCAATTCAATATGTTCAATTTCAGTACTACCAGAATAACTTATTAATAATTTAAAAATATTTATGTCAAATAATAAATAAAAATGAGAAGTATTGACCTCTTATAAAAAATTAATAAATAAAATTTGTAAAGTTTGACTGTTTGGCGTATAAAGTTATAGTAAATTCTATTTGAACATTTAATAATTATAAGGAAATAAAATTTGGAGTATTTATTTCCCATGCTTTTTTTTTGTGAAATATATATAAAAAAATGTTTAAGTTTTATTGTCCATATATTTATGTTTACTAACGCTTTCTCATTATATTCTTTCATTCATAAGTCTTGATTCCCAATACAGGATAAATCAACCGAATTTTGTTGCCTAACTTAAAAAAAGGAAAAGTGATTACTAGAGGTTGGTGTATACATCATTTATAAACATCTTGTTACCTTACAAGAAATATTTCCATGATGCAAGAACGAAATATTTCCCATTATCTTTATTTGCTTATTACACTAAGAATTGGTTTGGAACCTAAATTCTATGAGAGATAGGTAAAAACAAAGTTAAATTCAACACGTTCAATTCCATTACTACCAGAATAACTTATTAATAAGTTAAAAATATTGATGTCAAATAATAAATAAAAATGAGAAGTAATGACCTTTTATAAAAAATTAATAAATAAAATTTGTAAAGTTGGCTTGTTTGACGTATTAAGTTATAATAAAATCTATTTGAACATTTGATAATTATATGGAAATAATATTTGGAGTATTTACTTCTAGTGCTTTTTTTTTTGTAAAATAGATATGAAAAAATGTTTAAGTTTTCCTTTCCATTAAATTATGTTTACTAATTCTTTCTCATTATATTCTTTCCTTTGTAAGTCTTGATTCCCAAAATAGGCTAAATCAACCGAATTTTGTTGCCTAACTTCCCAAAGGAAAAAGTGATGACTAGAGGTTGGTGTATACATCATTTATAAACATCTGGTTACCTTCCAAGAAATATATCCATGATGCAAGAACTCAATATTTCCCATTATCTTTATTTGCTTATTACTCTAAGAATTGGTTTGGAACCTAAATTCTATGGGAGATAGGTAAAAATAAAGTTCAATTCAATATGTTCAATTTCAGTACTACCAGAATAACTTATTAATAATTTAAAAATATTTATGTCAAATAATAAATAAAAATGAGAAGTATTGACCTCTTATAAAAAATTAATAAATAAAATTTGTAAAGTTTGCTTGTTTGACGTATTAAGTTATAATAAAATCTATTTGAACATTTGATAATTTTAAGGAAATAAAATTTGGAGTATTTATTTCCCATGCTTTTTTTGTAAAATAGATATAAAAAAATGTTTAAGTTTTATTGTCCACTTATTTATATTTACTAACGCTTTCTCATTATATTCTTTCATTCGTAAATCTTGATTCCCAATACAGGCTAAATCAACCGAATTTTGTTGCCTAACTTCAAAAGAGGAAAAGTGATTACTAGAGGTTGGTGTATACATCATTTATAAACATCTTGTTACCTTACAAGAAATATTTCCATGATGCAAGAACGAAATATTTCCCATTATCTTTATTCGCTTATGACACTAAGAATTGGTTTGGAACCTAAATTCTATGAGAGATAGGTAAAAACAAAGTTAAATTCAACACGTTCAATTCCATTACAACCAGAATAACTTATTAATAACTTAAAAATATTGATGTCAAATAATAAATAAAAATGAGTAGTATTGACCTCTTATAAAAAATTAATAAATAAAATTTGTAAAGTTTGCTTGTTTGACGTATTAAGTTATAATAAAATCTATTTGAACATTTGATAATTATATGGAAATAATATTTGGACTAATTACTTCCAGTGCTTTTTTTTTTGTAAAATAGATATGAAAAAATGTTTAAGTTTTCCTTTCCATTAAATTATGTTTACTAATTCTTTCGCATTATATTCTTTCCTTTGTAAGTCTTGATTCCCAGTATAGGCTAAATCAACCGAATTTTGTTGCCTAACTTCCAAAAGGAAAAAGTGATGACTAGAGGTTAGTGTATACATCATTTATAAACATCTGGTTACCTTCCAAGAAATATTTTCATGATGCAAGAACTCAATATTTCCCATTATCTTTATTTGCTTATTACTCTAAGAATTGGTTTGGAACGTAAATTCTATGGGAGATAGGTAAAAATAAAGTTCAATTCAATACGTTCAATTTCAGTACTACCAGAATAACTTATTAATAATTTAAAAATATTTATGTCAAATAATAAATAAAAATGAGAAGTATTGACCTCTTATAAAAAATTAATAAATAAAATTTGTAAAGTTTGGACTGCTTACATAAAGTTATAATAAATTCTATTTGAACATTTGATAATTATAAGGAAATAAAATTTGGAGTATTTATTTCCCATGCTTTTTTTGTAAAATATATATAAAAAAATGTTTAAGTTTTATTGTCCATTTATTTATGTTTACTAACGCTTTCTCATTATATTCTTTCATTCGTAAGTCTTGATTCCCAATACAGGATAAATCAAAGGAATTTTGTTGCCTAACTTCAAAAAAGGAAAAGTGATTACTAGAGGTTGGTGTATACATCATTTATAAACATCTTGTTACCTTACAAGAAATATTTCCATGATGCAAGAACGAAATATTTCCCATTATCTTTATTCGCTTATTACACTAAGAATTGGTTTGGAACCTAAATTCTATGAGAGATAGGTAAAAACAAAGTTAAATTCAATACGATCAATTCCAGTACTACCAGAATAACTTATTAATAAGTTAAAAATATTGATGTCAAATAATAAATAAAAATGAGAAGTAATGACCTCTTATAAAAAATTAATAAATAAAATTTGTAAAGTTTGCTTGTTTGACGTATTAAGTTATAATAAAATCTATTTGAACATTTGATAATTATATGGAAATAATATTTGGAGTATTTACTTCTAGTGCTTTTTTTTTGTAAAATAGATATGAAAAAATGTTTAAGTTTTCCTTTCCATTAAATTTTGTTTACTAATTCTTCCTCATTATATTCTTTCATTTGTAAGTCTTGATTCCCAGTATAGGTTAAATCAACCGAATTTTGTTGCCTAACTTCCCAAAGGAAAAAGTGATGACTAGAGGTTGGTGTATACATCATTTATAAACATCTGGTTACCTTCCAAGAAATATTTTCATGATGCAAGAACTCAATATTTCCCATTATCTTTATTTGCTTATTACTCTAAGAATTGGTTTGGAACCTAAATTCTATGGGAGATAGGTAAAAATAAAGTTCAATTCAATACGTTCAATTTCAGTACTACCAGAATAACTTATTAATAATTTAAAAATATTTATGTCAAATAATAAATAAAAATGAGAAGTATTGACCTCTTATAAAAAATTAATAAATAAAATTTGTAAAGTTTGGACTGCTTATGATAAAGTTATAATAAATTCTATTTGAACATTTGATAATTATAAGGAAATAAAATTTGGAGTATTTATTTCCAATGCTTTTTTTGTAAAATAGATATAAAAAAATGTTTAAGTTTTATTGTCCATTTATTTATATTTACTAACGCTTTCTCATTATATTCTTTCATTCGTAAGTCTTGATTCCCAATACAGGCTAAATCAACCGAATTTTGTTGCCTAACTTCAAAAAAGGAAAAGTGATTACTAGAGGTTGGTGTATACATCATTTATAAACATCTTGTTACCTTACAAGAAATATTTCCATGATGCAAGAACGAAATATTTCCCATTATCTTTATTTGCTTATTACACTAAGAATTGGTTTGGAACCTAAATTCTATGAGAGATAGGTAAAAACAAAGTTAAATTCAATACGATCAATTCCATTACTACCAGAATAACTTACTAATAACTTAAAAATATTGATGTCAAATAATAAATAAAAATGAGAAGTATTGACCTCTTATAAAAAATTAATAAATAAAATTTGTAAAGTTTGCTTGTTTGACGTATTAAGTTATAATAAAATCTATTTGAACATTTGATAATTATATGGAAATAATATTTGGAGTATTTACTTCTAGTGCTTTTTTTTTTGTAAAATAGATATGAAAAAATGTTTAAGTTTTCCTTTTCATTAAATTTTGTTTAATAATTCTTCCTTATTATATTCTTTCATTTGTAAGTCTTGATTCCCAGTATAGGTTTAATCAACCGAATTTTGTTGCCTAACTTCTCAAAGGAAAAAGCGATGACTAGAGGTTGGTGTATACATCATTTATAAACATTTGGTTACCTTCCAAGAAATATTTTCATGATGCCAGAACTCAATATTTCCCATTATCTTTATTTGCTTATTTCTCTAAGAATTGGTTTTTAACTTAAATTCTATGGGAGATAGGTAAAAATAAAGTTCAATTCAATACGTTCAATTCCAGTACTAACAGAATAACTTATTAATAATTTAAAAATATTTATGTCAAATAATAAATAAAAATGAGAAGTATTGACCTCTTAAAAAAATTAATAAATAAAATTTGTAAAGTTTGACTGTTTGTCGTATAAAGTTATAATAAATTCTATTTGAACATTTGATAATTATAAGGAAATAAAATTTGGAGTATTTATTTCCCATGCTTTTTTTGTAAAATAGATGTAAAAAAATGTTTAAGTTTTATTGTCCATCTATTTATATTTACTAACGCTTTCTCATTATATTCTTTCATTCGTAAGTCTTGATTCCCAATACAGGCTAAATCAACCGAATTTTGTTGCCTAACTTCAAAAAAGGAAAAGTGATTACTAGAGGTTGGTGTATACATCATTTATAAACATCTTGTTACCTTACAAGAAATATTTCCATGATGCAAGAACAAAATATTTCCCATTATCTTTATTTGCTTATTACACTAAGAATTGGTTTGGAACCTAAATTCTATAAGAGATAGGTAAAAACAAAGTTAAATTCAACACGTTCAATTCCATTACTACCAGAATAACTTACTAATAACTTAAAAATATTGATGTCAAATAATAAATAAAAATGAGAAGTATTGACCTCTTATAAAAAATTAATAAATAAAATTTGTAAAGTTCGCTTGTTTGACGTATTAAGTTATAATAAAATCTATTTGAACATTTGATAATTATAAGGAAATAAAATTTGGAGTATTTATTTCCCATGCTTTTTTTGTAAAATAGATGTAAAAAAATGTTTAAGTTTTATTGTCCATTTATTTATATTTACTAATGCTTTCTCATTATATTCTTTCATTCCTAAGTCTTGATTCCCAATACAGGCTAAATCAACCGAATTTTGTTGCCTAACTTCCAAAAGGAAAAGGTGATTACTAGAGGTTGGTGTATACATCATTTATAAACATCTTGTTACCTTACAAGAAATATTTCCATGATGCAAGAACTCAATATTTCCCATCATCTTTATTTGCTTCTTACTATAGGAATTGGTTTGGAACCTAAATTATATGGGAGATAGGTAAAAACAAAGTTAAATTCAATACGATCAATTCCAGTACTACCAGAATAACTTACTAATAACTTAAAAATATTGATGTCAAATAATAAATAAAAATGAGAAGTATTGACCTCTTATAAAAAATTAATAAATAAAATTTGTAAAGTTTGCTTGTTTGACGTATTAAGTTATAATAAAATCTATTTGAACATTTGATAATTATATGGAAATAATATTTGGACTAATTACTTCCAGTGCTTTTTTTTTTGTAAAATAGATATGAAAAAATGTTTAAGTTTTCCTTTCCATTAAATTTTGTTTACTAATTCTTCCTCATTATATTCTTTCATTTGTAAGTCTTGATTCCCAGTATAGGCTAAATCAACCGAAATTTGTTGCCTAACTTCCAAAAGGAAAAAGTGATGACTAGAGGTTGGTATATACATCATTTATAAACATCTGGTTACCTTCCAAGAAATATTTCCATGATGCAAGAACTCAATATTTCCCATTATCTTTATTTGCTTATTTCTCTAAGAATTGGTTTTTAACTTAAATTCTATGGGAGATAGGTAAAAATAAAGTTCAATTCAATACGTTCAATTCCAGTACTAACAGAATAACTTATTAATAATTTAAAAATATTTATGTCAAATAATAAATAAAAATGAGAAGTATTGACCTCTTATAAAAAATTAATAAATAAAATTTGTAAAGTTTGACTGTTTGTCGTATAAAGTTATAATAAATTCTATTTGAACATTTGATAATTATAAGGAAATAAAATTTGGAGTATTTATTTCCCATGCTTTTTTTGTAAAATAGATGTAAAAAAATGTTTAAGTTTTATTGTCCATCTATTTATATTTACTAACGCTTTCTCATTATATTCTTTCATTCGTAAGTCTTGATTCCCAATACAGGCTAAATCAACCGAATTTTGTTGCCTAACTTAAAAAAAGGAAAAGTGATTACTAGAGGTTGGTGTATACATCATTTATAAACATCTTGTTACCTTACAAGAAATATTTCCATGATGCAAGAACGAAATATTTCCCATTATCTTTATTTGCTTATTACACTAAGAATTGGTTTGGAACCTAAATTCTATGAGAGATAGGTAAAAACAAAGTTAAATTCAACACGTTCAATTCCATTACTACCAGAATAACTTATTAATAAGTTAAAAATATTGATGTCAAATAATAAATAAAAATGAGAAGTAATAACCTATTATAAAAAATTAATAAATAAAATTTGTAAAGTTTGCTTGTTTGACGTATTAAGTTATAATAAAATCTATTTGAACATTTGATAATTATATGGAAATAATATTTGGAGTATTTACTTCTAGTGCTTTTTTTTTTGTAAAATAGATATGAAAAAATGTTTAAGTTTTCCTTTCCATTAAATTATGTTTACTAATTCTTTCTCATTATATTCTTTCCTTTGTAAGTCTTGATTCCCAAAATAGGCTAAATCAACCGAATTTTGTTGCCTAACTTCCCAAAGGAAAAAAGTGATGACTAGAGGTTGGTGTATACATCATTTATAAACATCTGGTTACCTTCCAAGAAATATATCCATGATGCAAGAACTCAATATTTCCCATTATCTTTATTTGCTTATTACTCTAAGAATTGGTTTGGAACCTAAATTCTATGGGAGATAGGTAAAAATAAAGTTCAATTCAGTATGTTCAATTTCTAAGATTTACCTTAATAACTTATTAATAATTTTAAAAATATTTATGTCAAATAATAAATAAAAATGAGAAGTATTCGCCTTATAAAAAATTAATAAATAAAATTTGTAAAGTTTGACTGTTTGGCGTATAAAGTTATAATAAATTCTATTTGAACATTTGATAATTATAAGGAAATAAAATTTGGAGTATTTATTTCCCATGCTTTTTTTGTAAAATATATATAAAAAAATGTTTAAGTTTTATTGTCCATTTATTTATGTTTACTAACGCTTTCTCATTATATTCTTTCATTCGTAAGTCTTGATTCCCAATACAGGATAAATCAAAGGAATTTTGTTGCCTAACTTCAAAAAAGGAAAAGTGATTACTAGAGGTTGGTGTATACATCATTTATAAACATCTTGTTACCTTACAAGAAATATTTCCATGATGCAAGAACGAAATATTTCCCATTATCTTTATTCGCTTATTACACTAAGAATTGGTTTGGAACCTAAATTTAACAGAGATATGTAAAAAACAAAGTTAAATTCAATACCGATCAATTCCAAAGATTACCGTAATAACTTATTAATAAGTTAAAAAAAGTGATGTCAAAAAATAAATAAAAATGAGAAGTAATGACCTCTTATAAAAAATTAATAAATAAAATTTGTAAAGTTGGTTTGTTTGATCGCTTATTAAGGGTAATAAAATCTATTTGAACATTTGATAATTATATGGAAATAATATTTGGACTAATTACTTCCAAAGTGTTTTTTTTTTTGTAAAAATAGATATGAAAAAAAGTTTAAGTTTTCCTTTCCATTAAATTATGTTTACTAATTCTTTCTCATTATATTCTTTTCCTTTTGTAAGTCTCTATGATTCTCAAAATAAGGCTAAATCAACCGAATTTTTTGTTGCCTAACTTCCCAAAGGAAAAAGTGATTGACTAGAGGAAGGTGTATACATCATTTATAAACATGCATTCAAGTTACCTTCCAAGAAATATATCCATGATGCAAGGAACTCAATATTTCCCATTATCTTTATTTCGTTTATTACTCTAAGAATTGGTTTCGGGAACCTAAATTCTAATGGGAGATAGGTAAAAATAAAGTTCAATTCAATATGTTCAATTTCAAGATTACCGTAATAACTTATTAATAAGTTAAAAATATTGATGTCAAATAATAAATAAATATGAGAAGTATTGACCTCTTATAAAAAATTAATAAATGAAATTTGTTAAGTTTGCTTGTTTGACGTATTAAGATATAATAAAATCTAATTGAACATTTGATAATTATAAGGAAATAATATTTGGAGTATTTACTTCCAGTGCTTTTTTTTGTAAAATAGATATAAAAAAATGTTTAAGTTTTATTGTCCATTTATTTATGTTTACTAACGCTTTCTCATTATATTCTTTCATTCGTAAGTCTTGACTCCCAAAACAGGCTAAATCAACCGAATTTTGTTGCCTAACTTCAAAAGAGGAAAAGTGATTACTAGAGATGTTGGTGTATACATCATTTATAAACATCTTGAGTTACCTTACAA
>CM061032.1:29167746-29255584 GCA_030763125.1 Hippophae gyantsensis
CGTTTGTTGTGCATGATTTTTTTTTTTACCGTACAATTTCAATTTAATGTTCACACATTTTGCATGCATAGACTTTAATTAAAAGTTTTTATAATTATTTACATACTTGTTATTTAATTTACATATATGTGACTAAATATTGTCTATATATCAAATGTTATTGTTTTACTATATGTGCAATGCGTTCCATTTTTAATTATTTTTATCCATATACACAAGAGTTCTATTTAAGTTTAACCAATTTTAACGTTTGTTTTGCATTATCTTTTTTTGTGACCGTACAATTTCAATTTAATGTTCACACATTTTGCATGCATACACTTTAATTAAAAGGTTTACAATTCTTTACATACTTGTTATTTAATGTACATATATGTTACTAAATGTTGTCTATTTATCTAATGTTATTGTTTTACTATGTGTGCTATGCGTTCTATTTTTAATTATTTTTATCCATATACACAAGAGTTCTATTTAAGTTTAACCAATTTTAACGTTTGTTGTGCATGATCTTTTTTTGTTACCGTATAATTTCAATTTAATGTTCACACATTTTGCATGCATAGACTTTAATTAAAAGTTTTTATAATTATTTACATACTTGTTATTTAATGTACATATATGTTACTAAATGTTGTCTATTTATCTAATGTTATATTTTTAGTATGTGTGCTATGCGTTCTATTTTTAATTATTTTTATCCATATACACAAGAGTTCTATTTAAGTTTAACCAATTTTAACGTTTGTTGTGCATGATCTTTTTTTGTTACCGTACAATTTCAATTTAATGTTCACACATTTTGCATGCATAGACTTTAATTAAAAGTTTTTATAATTATTTACATACTTGTTATTTAATGTACATATATGTTACTAAATGTTGTCTATTTATCTAATGTTATTGTTTTACTATGTGTGCTATGCGTTCTATTTTTAATTATTTTTATCCATATACACAAGAATTCTATTTAAGTTTAACCAATTTTAACGTTTGTTGTGCATGATCTTTTGTTGTTACCGTACAATTTCAACTTAATGTTCACACATTTTGCATGCATAGACTTAAATTAAAAGTTTTAATAATTATTTACATACTTGTTATTTAATGTACATATATTTTACTAAATGTTGTCTATTTATCTAATGTTATTGTTTTACTATGTGTGCTATGCGCTCTATTTTTTATTATTTTTATACATAAACAAGAATTCTATTTAAGTTTAACCAATTTTAACGTTTGTTGTGCATGATCTTTTGTTGTTACTGTACAATTTCAATTTAATGTTCACACATTTTGCATGCATAGACTTTAATTAAAAGTTTTTATAATTATTTACATACTTGTTATTTAATGTACATATATGTTACTAAATGTTGTCTATTTATCTAATGTTATTGTTTTACTATGTGTGCTATGCGTTCTATTTTTAATTATTTTTATCCATATACACAAGAGTTCTATTTAAGTTTAACCAATTTTAACGTTTGTTGTGCATGATCTTTTTTTGTGACTGTACAATTTCAATTTAATGTTCACACATTTTGCATGCATAGACTTTAATTAAAAGTTTTATAATTATTAACTTACTTGTTATTTAATGTACATATATGTTACTAAATGTTGTCTATTTATCTAATGTTATTGTTTTACTATGTGTGCTATGCGTTCTATTTTTAATTATTTTTATCCATATACACAAGAGTTCTATTTAAGTTTAACCAATTTTAACGTTTGTTGTGCATGATCTTTTTTTGTTACCGTACAATTTCAATTTAATGTTCACACATTTTGCATGCATAAACTTTAATTAAAAGTTTTATAATTATTAACTTACTTGTTATTTAATGTACATATATTTTACTAAAAGTTGTCTAATTATCTAATGTTATTGTTTTACTATGTGTGCTATGCGTTCTATTTTTAATTATTTTTATCCATATACACAAGAGTTCTATTTAAGTTTAACCAATTTTAACGTTTGTTGTGCATGATTTTTTTTGTTACCGTACAATTTCAATTTAATGTTCACACATTTTGCATGCATAGACTTTAATTAAAAGTTTTTATAATTATTTACATACTTGTTATTTAATGTACATATATGTTACTAAATGTTGTCTATTTATCTAATGTTATTGTTTTACTATGTGTGCTATGCGTTCTATTTTTAATTATTTTTATCCATATACACAAGAGTTCTATTTAAGTTTAACCAATTTTAACGTTTGTTGTGCATGATCTCTTTTTGTTACTGTATAATTTCAATTTAATGTTCACACATTTTGCATGCATAGACTTTAATTAAAATTTTTATAATTATTTACATACTTGTTATTTAATGTACATATATGTTACTAAATGTTGTCTATTTATCTAATGTTATTGTTTTACTATGTGTGCTATGCGTTCTATTTTTAATTATTTTTATCCATATACACAAGAGTTCTATTTAAGTTTAACCAATTTTAACGTTTGTTGTGCATGATCTATTTTTGTTACCGTACAATTTCAATTTAATGTTCACACATTTTGCATGCATAGACTTTAATTAAAAGTTTTATAATTATTTACATACTTGTTATTTAATGTACATATATGTTACTAAATGTTGTCTATTTATCTAATGTTATTGTTTTACTATGTGTGCTATGCGTTCTATTTTTAATTATTTTTATCCATATACACAAGAGTTCTATTTAAGTTTAACCAATTTTAACGTTTGTTGTGCATGATCTATTTTTGTTACCGTACAATTTCAATTTAATGTTCACACATTTTGCATGCATAGACTTTAATTAAAAGTTTTTATAATTATTTACATACTTGTTATTTAATGTACATATATGTTACTAAATGTTGTCTATTTATCTAATATTATTGTTTTACTATGTGTGCTATGGGTTCTATTTTTAATTATTTTTATCCATATACAAAAATTTCTATTTTTGTTTAACCAATATAAACTTTTTTTGTGCATGATCTTTTGTTGTTACTGTACAATTTCAATTTAATGTTCACACATTTTGCATGCATAGACTTAAATTAAAAGTTTTAATAACTATTTACATACTTGTTATTTAATGTACATATATGTTACTAAATGTTGTCTTTTTATCTAATATTATTGTTTTACTATGTGTGCTATGGGTTCTATTTTTAATTATTTTTATCCATATACACAAGAGTTCTATTTAAGTTTCACCATTTTTAACTTTTGTTGTGCATGATCTTTTTTTGTTACCGTATAATTTCAATTTAATGTTCACACATTTTGCATGCATAGACTTTAATTAAAAGTTTTTATAATTATTTACATACTTGTTATTTAATGTACATATATGTTACTAAATGTTGTCTATTTATCTAATGTTATTGTTTTACTATGTGTGCTATGCGTTCTATTTTTAATTATTTTTATCCATATACACAAGAGTTCTATTTAAGTTTAACCAATTTTAACGTTTGTTGTGCATGATCTTTTTTTGTTACCGTACAATTTCAATTTAATGTTCACACATTTTGCATGCATAGACTTTAATTAAAAGTTTTATAATTATTAACTTACTTGTTATTTAATGTACATATATGTTACTAAATGTTGTCTATTTATCTAATGTTATTGTTTTACTATGTGTGCTATGCGTTCTATTTTTAATTATTTTTATCCATATACACAAGAGTTCTATTTAAGTTTAACCAATTTTAACGTTTGTTGTGCATGATCTTTTTTTTGTTACCGTACAATTTCAATTTAATGTTCACACATTTTGCATGCATAGACTTTAATTAAAAGTTTTTATAATTATTTACATACTTGTTATTTAATGTACATATATGTTACTAAATGTTGTCTATTTATCTAATGTTATTGTTTTACTATGTGTGCTATGCGTTCTATTTTTAATTATTTTTATCCATATACACAAGAGTTCTATTTAAGTTTAACCAATTTTAACGTTTGTTGTGCATGATCTTTTTTTGTTACCGTACAATTTCAATTTAATGTTCACACATTTTGCATGCATAGACTTTAATTAAAAGTTTTATAATTATTAACTTACTTGTTATTTAATGTACATATATGTTACTAAATGTTGTCTATTTATCTAATATTATTGTTTTACTATGTGTGCTATGCGTTCTATTTTTAATTATTTTTATCCATATACACAAGAGTTCTATTTAAGTTTAACCAATTTTAACGTTTGTTGTGCATGATCTTTTTTTGTTACCGTACAATTTCAATTTAATGTTCACACATTTTGCATACATACACTTTAATTAAAAGGTTTACAATTCTTTACATACTTGTTATTTAATGTACATATAAGTTACTAAATGTTGTCTATTTATCTAATGTTATTGTTTTACTATGTGTGCTATGCGTTCTATTTTTAATTATTTTTATCCATATACACAAGAGTTCTATTTAAGTTTAACCAATTTTAACGTTTGTTGTGCATGATCTTTTTTTGTTACCGTACAATTTCAATTTAATGTTCACACATTTTGCATGCATAGACTTTAATTAAAAGTTTTTATAATTATTTACATACTTGTTATTTAATGTACATATATGTTACTAAATGTTGTCTATTTATCTAATGTTATTGTTTTACTATGTGTGCTATGCGTTCTATTTTTAATTATTTTTATCCATATACACAAGAGTTCTATTTAAGTTTAACCAATTTTAACGTTTGTTGTGCATGATCTTTTTTTGTTACCGTACAATTTCAATTTAATGTTCACACATTTTGCATGCATAGACTTTAATTAAAAGTTTTTATAATTATTTACATACTTGTTATTTAATGTACATATATGTTACTAAATGTTGTCTATTTATCTAATGTTATTGTTTTACTATATGTGCAATGCGTTCTATTTTTAATTATTTTTATCCATATATACAAGAGTTCTATTTAAGGTTAACCAATTTTAATATTTGTTGTGCATGATCTATTTTTGTTACTGTACAATTTCAATTTAATGTTCACACATTTTGCATGCATAGACTTTAATTAAAAGTTTTATAATTATTAACTTACTTGTTATTTAATGTACATATATTTTACTAAATGTTGTCTATTTATCTAATGTTATATTTTTAGTATGTGTGCTATGCGTTCTATTTTTAATTATTTTTATCCATATACACAAGAGTTCTATTTAAGTTTAACCAATTTTAACGTTTGTTTTGCATTATCTTTTTTTGTTACCGTACAATTTCAATTTAATGTTCACACATTTTGCATGCATAAACTTTAATTAAAAGTTTTTATAATTATTTACATACTTGTTATTTAATGTACATATATGTTACTAAATGTTGTCTATTTATCTAATGTTATTGTTTTACTATGTGTGCTATGCGTTCTATTTTTAATTATTTTTATCCATATACACAAGAGTTCTATTTAAGTTTAACCAATTTTAACGT
Organism: Hippophae gyantsensis; assembly: GCA_030763125.1. Taxonomy (NCBI): domain Eukaryota; kingdom Viridiplantae; phylum Streptophyta; class Magnoliopsida; order Rosales; family Elaeagnaceae; genus Hippophae; species Hippophae gyantsensis. Next base: position 29,173,193 of record CM061032.1, read on the forward strand.
TTGTTGTGCATGATCTTTTTTTGTTACCGTACAATTTCAATTTAATGTTCACACATTTTGCATGCATAGACTTTAATTAAAAGTTTTTATAATTGTTTACATACTTGTTATTTAATGTACATATATGTTACTAAATGTTGTCTATTTATCTAATGTTATTGTTTTACTATGTGTTTTATGCGTTCTATTTTTTATTATTTTTATACATATACACAAGAGTTCTATTTAAGTTTAACCAATTTTAACGTTTGTTGTGCATGATCTTTTTTTGTGACCGTACAATTTCAATTTAATGTTCACACATTTTGCATGCATAGACTTTAATTAAAAGTTTTTATAATTATTTACATACTTGTTATTTAATGTACATATATGTTACTAAATGTTGTCTATTTATCTAATGTTATTGTTTTACTATATGTGCTATGCGTTCTATTTTTAATTATTTTTATCCATATACACAAGAGTTCTATTTAAGTTTAACCAATTTTAACGTTTGTTGTGCATGATCTTTTTTTGTTACCGTACAATTTCAATTTAATGTTCACACATTTTGCATGCATAGACTTTAATTAAAAGTTTTTATAATTATTTACATACTTGTTATTTAATGTACATATATGTTACTAAATGTTGTCTATTTATCTAATGTTATTGTTTTACTATGTGTGCTATGCGTTCTATTTTTAATTATTTTTATCCATATACACAAGAGTTCTATTTAAGTTTAACCAATTTTAACGTTTGTTGTGCATGATCTTTTTTTGTTACCGTACAATTTCATAATAATGTTCACACATTTTGCATACATACACTTTAATTAAAAGGTTTACAATTCTTTACATACTTGTTATTTAATGTACATATAAGTTACTAAATGTTGTCTATTTATCTAATGTTATTGTTTTACTATGTGTGCTATGCGTTCTATTTTTAATTATTTTTATCCATATACACAAGAGTTCTATTTAAGTTTAACCAATTTTAACGTTTGTTGTGCATGATCTTTTTTTGTTACCGTACAATTTCAATTTAATGTTCACACATTTTGCATGCATAGACTTTAATTAAAAGTTTTTATAATTATTTACATACTTGTTATTTAATGTACATATATGTTACTAAATGTTGTCTATTTATCTAATGTTATTGTTTTACTATGTGTGCTATGCGTTCTATTTTTAATTATTTTTATCCATATACACAAGAGTTCTATTTAAGTTTAACCAATTTTAACGTTTGTTGTGCATGATTTTTTTTGTTACCGTACAATTTCAATTTAATGTTCACACATTTTGCATGCATAGACTTTAATTAAAAGTTTTTATAATTATTTACATACTTGTTATTTAATGTACATATATGTTACTAAATGTTGTCTATTTATCTAATGTTATTGTTTTACTATGTGTGCTATGCGTTCTATTTTTAATTATTTTTATCCATATACACAAGAGTTCTATTTAAGTTTAACCAATTTTAACGTTTGTTGTGCATGATTTTTTTTGTTACCGTACAATTTCAATTTAATGTTCACACATTTTGCATGCATAGACTTTAATTAAAAGTTTTTATAATTATTTACATACTTGTTATTTAATGTACATATATGTTACTAAATGTTGTCTATTTATCTAATGTTATTGTTTTACTATGTGTGCTATGCGTTCTATTTTTAATTATTTTTATCCATATACACAAGAGTTCTATTTAAGTTTAACCAATTTTAACGTTTGTTGTGCATGATTTTTTTTGTTACCGTACAATTTCAATTTAATGTTCACACATTTTGCATGCATAGACTTTAATTAAAAGTTTTTATAATTATTTACATACTTGTTATTTAATGTACATATATGTTACTAAATGTTGTCTATTTATCTAATGTTATTGTTTTACTATGTGTGCTATGCGTTCTATTTTTAATTATTTTTATCCATATACACAAGAGTTCTATTTAAGTTTAACCAATTTTAACGTTTGTTGTGCATGATCTATTTTTGTTACTGTACAATTTCAATTTAATGTTCACACATTTTGCATGCATAGACTTTAATTAAAAGTTTTATAATTATTAACTTACTTGTTATTTAATGTACATATATGTTACTAAATGTTGTCTATTTATCTAATGTTATTGTTTTACTATGTGTGCTATGCGTTCTATTTTTAATTATTTTTATCCATATACACAAGAGTTCTATTTAAGTTTAACCAATTTTAACGTTTGTTGTGCATGATCTTTTTTTGTTACCGTACAATTTCAATTTAATGTTCACACATTTTGCATGCATAGACTTTAATTAAAAGTTTTATAATTATTAACTTACTTGTTATTTAATGTACATATATGTTACTAAATGTTGTCTATTTATCTAATGTTATTGTTTTACTATGTGTGCTATGCGTTCTATTTTTAATTATTTTTATCCATATACACAAGAGTTCTATTTAAGTTTAACCAATTTTAACGTTTGTTGTGCATGATCTATTTTGTTACTGTATAATTTCAATTTAATGTTCACACATTTTGCATGCATAGACTTTAATTAAAAGTTTTTATAATTATTTACATACTTGTTATTTAATGTACATATATGTTACTAAATGTTGTCTATTTATCTAATGTTATTGTTTTACTATGTGTGCTATGCGTTCTATTTTTAATTATTTTTATCCATATACACAAGAGTTCTATTTAAGTTTAACCAATTTTAACGTTTGTTGTGCATGATTTTTTTTGTTACCGTACAATTTCAATTTAATGTTCACACATTTTGCATGCATAGACTTTAATTAAAAGTTTTTATAATTATTTACATACTTGTTATTTAATGTACATATATGTTACTAAATATTGTCTATTTATCTAATGTTATTGTTTTACTATATGTGCAATGCGTTCCATTTTTAATTATTTTTATCCATATACACAAGAATTCTATTTAAGTTTAACCAATTTTAACGTTTGTTGTGCATGATCTTTTTTTGTTACCGTACAATTTCAATTTAATGTTCACACATTTTGCATGCATAGACTTTAATTAAAAGTTTTTATAATTATTTACATACTTGTTATTTAATGTACATATATGTTACTAAATGTTGTCTATTTATCTAATGTTATTGTTTTACTATGTGTGCTATGCGTTCTATTTTTAATTATTTTTATCCATATACACAAGAGTTCTATTTAAGTTTAACCAATTTTAACGTTTGTTGTGCATGATCTTTTTTTGTGACCGTACAATTTCAATTTAATGTTCACACATTTTGCATGCATAGACTTTAATTAAAAGTTTTTATAATTATTTACATACTTGTTATTTAATGTACACATATGTTACTAAATGTTGTCTATTTATCTAATGTTATTGTTCTACTATATGTGCTATGCCTTCTATTTTTAATTATTTTTATCCATATACACAAGAGTTCTATTTAAGTTTAACCAATTTTAACGTTTGTTGTGCATGATTTTTTTTGTTACCGTACAATTTCAATTTAATGTTCACACATTTTGCATGCATAGACTTTAATTAAAAGTTTTTATAATTATTTACATACTTGTTATTTAATGTACATATATGTTACTAAATGTTGTCTATTTATCTAATATTATTGTTTTACTATGTGTGCTATGCGTTCTATTTTTAATTATTTTTATCCATATACACAAGAGTTCTATTTAAGTTTAACCAATTTTAACGTTTGTTGTGCATGATCTATTTTTGTTACCGTACAATTTCAATTTAATGTTCACACATTTTGCATGCATAGACTTTAATTAAAAGTTTTTATAATTATTTACATACTTGTTATTTAATGTACATATATGTTACTAAATGTTGTCTATTTATCTAATGTTATTGTTTTACTATGTGTGCTATAAGTTCTATTTTTAATTATTTTTATCCATATACACAAGAGTTCTATTTAAGTTTAACCAATTTTAACGTTTGTTGTGCATGATTTTTTTTGTTACCGTACAATTTCAATTTAATGTTCACACATTTTGCATGCATAGACTTTAATTAAAAGTTTTATAATTATTAACTTACTTGTTATTTAATGTACATATATGTTACTAAATGTTGTCTATTTATCTAATGTTATTGTTTTACTATATGTGCTATGCGTTCTATTTTTAATTATTTTTATCCATATACACAAGAGTTCTATTTAAGTTTAACCAATTTTAATATTTGTTGTGCATGATCTTTTTTTGTTACCGTACAATTTCAATTTAATGTTCACACATTTTGCATGCATAGACTTTAATTAAAAGTTTTATAATTATTAACTTACTTGTTATTTAATGTACATATATTTTACTAAAAGTTGTCTAATTATCTAATGTTATTGTTTTACTATGTGTGCTATGCGTTCTATTTTTAATTATTTTTATCCATATACACAAGAGTTCTATTTAAGTTTAACCAATTTTAACGTTTGTTGTGCATGATTTTTTTTGTTACCGTACAATTTCAATTTAATGTTCACACATTTTGCATGCATAGACTTTAATTAAAAGTTTTTATAATTATTTACATACTTGTTATTTAATGTACATATATGTTACTAAATGTTGTCTATTTATCTAATGTTATTGTTTTACTATGTGTGCTATGCGTTCTATTTTTAATTATTTTTATCCATATACACAAGAGTTCTATTTAAGTTTAACCAATTTTAACGTTTGTTGTGCATGATTTTTTTTGTTACCGTACAATTTCAATTTAATGTTCACACATTTTGCATGCATAGACTTTAATTAAAAGTTTTTATAATTATTTACATACTTGTTATTTAATGTACATATATGTTACTAAATGTTGTCTATTTATCTAATGTTATTGTTTTACTATGTGTGCTATCGGTTCTATTTTTAATTATTTTTATCCATATACACAAGAGTTCTATTTAAGTTTAACCAATTTTAACGTTTGTTGTGCATGATCTTTTTTTGTTACCGTACAATTTCAATTTAATGTTCACACATTTTGCATGCATAGACTTTAATTAAAAGTTTTTATAATTATTTACATACTTGTTATTTAATGTACATATATGTTACTAAATGTTGTCTATTTATCTAATGTTATTGTTTTACTATGTGTGCTATGCGTTCTATTTTTAATTATTTTTATCCATATACACAAGAGTTCTATTTAAGTTTAACCAATTTTAACGTTTGTTGTGCATGATCTTTTTTTGTTACCGTACAATTTCAATTTAATGTTCACACATTTTGCATGCATAGACTTTAATTAAAAGTTTTTATAATTATTTACATACTTGTTATTTAATGTACATATATGTTACTAAATGTTGTCTATTTATCTAATGTTATTGTTTTACTATATGTGCTATGCGTTCTATTTTTAATTATTTTTATCCATATACACAAGAGTTCTATTTAAGTTTAACCAATTTTAACGTTTGTTGTGCATGATTTTTTTTGTTACCGTACAATTTCAATTTAATGTTCACACATTTTGCATGCATAGACTTTAATTAAAAGTTTTTATAATTATTTACATACTTGTTATTTAATGTACATATATGTTACTAAATGTTGTCTATTTATCTAATATTATTGTTTTACTATGTGCTATGGGTTCTATTTTTAATTATTTTTATCCATATACACAAGAGTTCTATTTAAGTTTAACCAATTTTAACGTTTGTTGTGCATGATTTTTTTTGTTACCGTACAATTTCAATTTAATGTTCACACATTTTGCATGCATAGACTTTAATTAAAAGTTTTTATAATTATTTACATACTTGTTATTTAATGTACATATATGTTACTAAATGTTGTCTATTTATCTAATGTTATTGTTTTACTATGTGTGCTATGCGTTCTATTTTTAATTATTTTTATCCATATACACAAGAGTTCTATTTAAGTTTAACCAATTTTAACGTTTGTTGTGCATGATCTTTTTTTGTTACCGTACAATTTCAATTTAATGTTCACACATTTTGCATGCATAGACTTTAATTAAAAGTTTTTATAATTATTTACATACTTGTTATTTAATGTACATATATGTTACTAAATGTTGTCTATTTATCTAATGTTATTGTTTTACTATATGTGCTATGCGTTCTATTTTTAATTATTTTTATCCATATACACAAGAGTTCTATTTAAGTTTAACCAATTTTAACGTTTGTTGTGCATGATCTTTTTTTGTTACCGTACAATTTCAATTTAATGTTCACACATTTTGCATGCATAGACTTTAATTAAAAGTTTTTATAATTATTTACATACTTGTTATTTAATGTACATATATGTTACTAAATGTTGTCTATTTATCTAATGTTATTGTTTTACTATATGTGCTATGCGTTCTATTTTTAATTATTTTTATCCATATACACAAGAGTTCTATTTAAGTTTAACCAATTTTAACGTTTGTTGTGCATGATTTTTTTTGTTACCGTACAATTTCAATTTAATGTTCACACATTTTGCATGCATAGACTTTAATTAAAAGTTTTTATAATTATTTACATACTTGTTATTTAATGTACATATATGTTACTAAATGTTGTCTATTTATCTAATGTTATTGTTTTACTATATGTGCTATGCGTTCTATTTTTAATTATTTTTATCCATATACACAAGAGTTCTATTTAAGTTTAACCAATTTTAACGTTTGTTGTGCATGATCTTTTTTTGTTACCGTACAATTTCAATTTAATGTTCACACATTTTGCATGCATAGACTTTAATTAAAAGTTTTTATAATTATTTACATACTTGTTATTTAATGTACATATATGTTACTAAATGTTGTCTATTTATCTAATGTTATTGTTTTACTATGTGTGCTATGCGTTCTATTTTTAATTATTTTTATCCATATACACAAGAGTTCTATTTAAGTTTAACCAATTTTAACGTTTGTTGTGCATGATCTTTTTTTGTTACCGTACAATTTCAATTTAATATTCACACATTTTGCATGCATACACTTTAATTAAAAGTTTTTACAATTCTTTACATACTTGTTATTTAATGTACATATAGGTTACTAAAAGTTGTCTATTTATGTAATATTATTGTTTTACTATGTGTTTTATGCGTTCTATTTTTTATTATTTTTATACATATACACAAGAATTCTATTTAAATTTAACCAATTTTAACGTTTGTTGTGCATGATCTTTTTTTGTTACCGTACAATTTCAATTTAATATTCACACATTTTGCATGCATACACTTTAATTAAAAGTTTTTACAATTCTTTACATACTTGTTATTTAATGTACATATATGTTACTAAATGTTGTCTATTTATCTAATGTTATTGTTTTACTATATGTGCTATGCCTTCTATTTTTAATTATTTTTATCCATATACACAAGAGTTCTATTTAAGTTTAACCAATTTTAACGTTTGTTGTGCATGATCTTTTTTTGTTACCGTACAATTTCAATTTAATGTTCACACATTTTGCATGCATAGACTTTAATTAAAAGTTTTTATAATTATTTACATACTTGTTATTTAATGTACATATATGTTACTAAATGTTGTCTATTTATCTAATATTATTGTTTTACTATGTGTGCTATGCGTTCTATTTTTAATTATTTTTATCCATATACACAAGAGTTCTATTTAAGTTTAACCAATTTTAACGTTTGTTGTGCATGATCTTTTTTTGTTACCGTACAATTTCAATTTAATGTTCACACATTTTGCATGCATAGACTTTAATTAAAAGTTTTATAATTATTAACTTACTTGTTATTTAATGTACATATATGTTACTAAATGTTGTCTATTTATCTAATGTTATTGTTTTACTATGTGTGCTATGCGTTCTATTTTTAATTATTTTTATCCATATACACAAGAGTTCTATTTAAGTTTAACCAATTTTAACGTTTGTTGTGCATGATCTCTTTTTGTTACTGTATAATTTCAATTTAATGTTCACACATTTTGCATGCATAGACTTTAATTAAAAGTTTTTATAATTATTTACATACTTGTTATTTAATGTACATATATGTTACTAAATGTTGTCTATTTATCTAATGTTATTGTTTTACTATGTGTGCTATGCGTTCTATTTTTAATTATTTTTATCCATATACACAAGAGTTCTATTTAAGTTTAACCAATTTTAACGTTTGTTGTGCATGATCTTTTTTTGTTACCGTACAATTTCAATTTAATGTTCACACATTTTGCATGCATAGACTTTAATTAAAAGTTTTTATAATTATTTACATACTTGTTATTTAATGTACATATATGTTACTAAATGTTGTCTATTTATCTAATATTATTGTTTTACTATGTGTGCTATGTGTTCTATTTTTAATTATTTTTATCCATATACACAAGAGTTCTATTTAAGTTTAACCAATTTTAACGTTTGTTGTGCATGATCTTTTTTTGTTACCGTACAATTTCAATTTAATGTTCACACATTTTGCATGCATAGACTTTAATTAAAAGTTTTTATAATTATTTACATACTTGTTATTTAATGTACATATATGTTACTAAATGTTGTCTATTTATCTAATGTTATTGTTTTACTATATGTGCTATGCGTTCTATTTTTAATTATTTTTATCCATATACACAAGAGTTCTATTTAAGTTTAACCAATTTTAATATTTGTTGTGCATGATCTTTTTTTGTTACCGTACAATTTCAATTTAATGTTCACACATTTTGCATGCATAGACTTTAATTAAAAGTTTTATAATTATTAACTTACTTGTTATTTAATGTACATATATTTTACTAAAAGTTGTCTAATTATCTAATGTTATTGTTTTACTATGTGTGCTATGCGTTCTATTTTTAATTATTTTTATCCATATACACAAGAGTTCTATTTAAGTTTAACCAATTTTAACGTTTGTTGTGCATGATTTTTTTTGTTACCGTACAATTTCAATTTAATGTTCACACATTTTGCATGCATAGACTTTAATTAAAAGTTTTTATAATTATTTACATACTTGTTATTTAATGTACATATATGTTACTAAATGTTGTCTATTTATCTAATGTTATTGTTTTACTATGTGTGCTATGCGTTCTATTTTTAATTATTTTTATCCATATACACAAGAGTTCTATTTAAGTTTAACCAATTTTAACGTTTGTTGTGCATGATCTTTTTTTGTTACCATACAATTTCATAATAATGTTCACACATTTTGCATGCATACACTTTAATTAAAAGGTTTACAATTCTTTACATACTTGTTATTTAATGTACATATAAGTTACTAAAAGTTGTCTATTTATGTAATATTATTGTTTTACTATGTGTTTTATGCGTTCTATTTTTTATTATTTTATACATATACACAAGAGTTCTATTTAAGTTTAACCAATTTTAACGTTTGTTGTGCATGATCTTTTTTTGTGACCGTACAATTTCAATTTAATGTTCACACATTTTGCATGCATAGACTTTAATTAAAAGTTTTTATAATTATTTACATACTTGTTATTTAATGTACATATATGTTACTAAATGTTGTCTATTTATCTAATGTTATTGTTTTACTATATGTGCTATGCGTTCTATTTTTAATTATTTTTATCCATATACACAAGAGTTCTATTTAAGTTTAACCAATTTTAACGTTTGTTGTGCATGATCTTTTTTTGTTACCGTACAATTTCAATTTAATGTTCACACATTTTGCATGCATAGACTTTAATTAAAAGTTTTTATAATTATTTACATACTTGTTATTTAATGTACATATATGTTACTAAATGTTGTCTATTTATCTAATGTTATTGTTTTACTATGTGTGCTATGCGTTCTATTTTTAATTATTTTTATCCATATACACAAGAGTTCTATTTAAGTTTAACCAATTTTAACGTTTGTTGTGCATGATCTTTTTTGTTACCGTACAATTTCAATTTAATGTTCACACATTTTGCATGCATAGACTTTAATTAAAAGTTTTATAATTATTAACTTACTTGTTATTTAATGTACATATATGTTACTAAATGTTGTCTATTTATCTAATGTTATTGTTTTACTATGTGTGCTATGCGTTCTATTTTTAATTATTTTTATCCATATACACAAGAGTTCTATTTAAGTTTAACCAATTTTAACGTTTGTTGTGCATGATCTTTTTTTGTTACCGTACAATTTCAATTTAATGTTCACACATTTTGCATGCATAGACTTTAATTAAAAGTTTTTATAATTATTTACATACTTGTTATTTAATGTACATATATGTTACTAAATGTTGTCTATTTATCTAATGTTATTGTTTTACTATGTGTGCTATGCGTTCTATTTTTAATTATTTTTATCCATATACACAAGAGTTCTATTTAAGTTTAACCAATTTTAACGTTTGTTGTGCATGATTTTTTTTGTTACCGTACAATTTCAATTTAATGTTCACACATTTTGCATGCATAGACTTTAATTAAAAGTTTTTATAATTATTTACATACTTGTTATTTAATGTACATATATGTTACTAAATGTTGTCTATTTATCTAATGTTATTGTTTTACTATGTGTGCTATGCGTTCTATTTTTAATTATTTTTATCCATATACACAAGAGTTCTATTTAAGTTTAACCAATTTTAACGTTTGTTGTGCATGATTTTTTTTGTTACCGTACAATTTCAATTTAATGTTCACACATTTTGCATGCATAGACTTTAATTAAAAGTTTTTATAATTATTTACATACTTGTTATTTAATGTACATATATGTTACTAAATGTTGTCTATTTATCTAATGTTATTGTTTTACTATGTGTGCTATGCGTTCTATTTTTAATTATTTTTATCCATATACACAAGAGTTCTATTTAAGTTTAACCAATTTTAACGTTTGTTGTGCATGATCTTTTTTTGTTACCGTACAATTTCAATTTAATGTTCACACATTTTGCATGCATAGACTTTAATTAAAAGTTTTATAATTATTAACTTACTTGTTATTTAATGTACATATATGTTACTAAATGTTGTCTATTTATCTAATGTTATTGTTTTACTATGTGTGCTATGCGTTCTATTTTTAATTATTTTTATCCATATACACAAGAGTTCTATTTAAGTTTAACCAATTTTAACGTTTGTTGTGCATGATCTTTTTTTGTTACCGTACAATTTCAATTTAATGTTCACACATTTTGCATGCATAGACTTTAATTAAAAGTTTTTATAATTATTTACATACTTGTTATTTAATGTACATATATGTTACTAAATGTTGTCTATTTATCTAATATTATTGTTTTACTATGTGTGCTATGCGTTCTATTTTTAATTATTTTTATCCATATACACAAGAGTTCTATTTAAGTTTAACCAATTTTAACGTTTGTTGTGCATGATCTTTTTTTGTGACAATACAATTTCAATTTAATGTTCACACATTTTGCATGCATAGACTTTAATTAAAAGTTTTTATAATTATTTACATACTTGTTATTTAATGTACATATATGTTACTAAATGTTGTCTATTTATCTAATGTTATTGTTTTACTATGTGTGCTATGCGTTCTATTTTTAATTATTTTTATCCATATACACAAGAGTTCTATTTAAGTTTAACCAATTTTAACGTTTGTTGTGCATGATTTTTTTTGTTACCGTACAATTTCAATTTAATGTTCACACATTTTGCATGCATAGACTTTAATTAAAAGTTTTTATAATTATTTACATACTTGTTATTTAATGTACATATATGTTACTAAATGTTGTCTATTTATCTAATGTTATTGTTTTACTATGTGTGCTATGCGTTCTATTTTTAATTATTTTTATCCATATACACAAGAGTTCTATTTAAGTTTAACCAATTTTAACGTTTGTTGTGCATGATTTTTTTTGTTACCGTACAATTTCAATTTAATGTTCACACATTTTGCATGCATAGACTTTAATTAAAAGTTTTTATAATTATTTACATACTTGTTATTTAATGTACATATATGTTACTAAATGTTGTCTATTTATCTAATGTTATTGTTTTACTATGTGTGCTATGCGTTCTATTTTTAATTATTTTTATCCATATACACAAGAGTTCTATTTAAGTTTAACCAATTTTAACGTTTGTTGTGCATGATCTTTTTTTGTTACCGTACAATTTCAATTTAATGTTCACACATTTTGCATGCATAGACTTTAATTAAAAGTTTTATAATTATTAACTTACTTGTTATTTAATGTACATATATGTTACTAAATGTTGTCTATTTATCTAATGTTATTGTTTTACTATGTGTGCTATGCGTTCTATTTTTAATTATTTTTATCCATATACACAAGAGTTCTATTTAAGTTTAACCAATTTTAACGTTTGTTGTGCATGATCTTTTTTTGTTACCGTACAATTTCAATTTAATGTTCACACATTTTGCATGCATAGACTTTAATTAAAAGTTTTTATAATTATTTACATACTTGTTATTTAATGTACATATATGTTACTAAATGTTGTCTATTTATCTAATGTTATTGTTTTACTATGTGTGCTATGCGTTCTATTTTTAATTATTTTTATCCATATACACAAGAGTTCTATTTAAGTTTAACCAATTTTAACGTTTGTTGTGCATGATTTTTTTTGTTACCGTACAATTTCAATTTAATGTTCACACATTTTGCATGCATAAACTTTAATTAAAAGTTTTTATAATTATTTACATACTTGTTATTTAATGTACATATATGTTACTAAATGTTGTCTATTTATCTAATGTTATTGTTTTACTATGTGTGCTATGCATTCTATTTTTAATTATTTTTATCCATATACACAAGAGTTCTATTTAAGTTTAACCAATTTTAACGTTTGTTGTGCATGATCTATTTTTTTTACCGTACAATTTCAATTTAATGTTCACACATTTTGCATGCATAGACTTTAATTAAAAGTTTTATAATTATTAACTTACTTGTTATTTAATGTACATATATGTTACTAAATGTTGTCTATTTATCTAATGTTATTGTTTTACTATGTGTGCTATGCGTTCTATTTTTAATTATTTTTATCCATATACACAAGAGTTCTATTTAAGTTTAACCAATTTTAACGTTTGTTGTGCATGATCTTTTTTTGTTACCGTACAATTTCAATTTAATGTTCACACATTTTGCATGCATAGACTTTAATTAAAAGTTTTTATAATTATTTACATACTTGTTATTTAATGTACATATATGTTACTAAATGTTGTCTATTTATCTAATGTTATTGTTTTACTATGTGTGCTATGCGTTCTATTTTTAATTATTTTTATCCATATACACAAGAGTTCTATTTAAGTTTAACCAATTTTAACGTTTGTTGTGCATGATCTCTTTTTGTTACTGTATAATTTCAATTTAATGTTCACACATTTTTTATTCATGCCTGGAGCTAATTAAAAGTTTTTACAATTGTTACATACTTGTTATTTAATGTACATCTATGTTACTAAATGTTGTGTATTTATCTAAAATTATTGTTTTACTATGTGTGCTATAGAGTCTATTTTGATTATTTTTATCCACGCCAAAGTTCTATTTAAGTTTAACCAATTTTAACTTTTGTTGTGCAGGATTTTTTTTTGTTACCGTACCATTTCCATTTAATGTTCACACATTTTGCATGCATAGACTTTAATTAAAAGTTTTTATAATTATTTATATACTTGTTAGTTAATGTACATATATGTTACTAAATGTTGTCTATTTATCTAATAATATTGTTTTACTATGTGTGCTATGCATTCTATTTTTAATTATTTTTATCCATATATACAAGAGTTCTATTTAAGTTTAACCAATTTTAACGTTTGTTGTGCATGATCTTTTTTTGTTACATGCAATTTCAATTTAATATTCACACATTTTTGCATGCATACACTTTAATTAAAAAGTTTTATATTATTTACATACTTAACCTTGTATACATATATGTTACTAAATATTTGTCTATTTATCTAATATTATTGTTTTACTATGTGTGCTGTCGTTCTATTTTTAATTATTTTTATCCCATATACACAAAGTTCTATTTAAGTTTTAACCAATTTTAACTTTTTGTTGTGCATGATCTTTTTACCGTACCATTTCAATTTAATATTTCACCACATTTTGCATGTATGAGCTTTAATTAAAAAGTTTTTATAATTATTTATATACTTGTTAGTTAATGTACATATATGTTACTAAATGTTGTCTATTTATCTAATGTTATTGTTTTACTATGGCCAGTACTGTCGTTCTATTTTTAATTATTTTTTATCCATATACCCTGAGGGATTCTATTTAAGTTTAATAACCAATTTTAACGTTTGTTGTCGTAGTCTTTTTGTTACCGTACAATTTCAATTTAATGTTCACATTTTGCATGCATAGACTTTTATTAAAAGTTTTATAATTATTTATATACTTGTTAGTTAATAGCATATATGTTACTAAATGTTGTCTATATATCTAATTATATTGTTTCTTTATATTATTGCTAACCATTATTTTTAATTATTTTTATCCATATATAAAAGTTATATTTAGTTTAACAATTTTAACGTTTGTTGTGAATTATCTTATTTTGTTACCGTACAATTTCAATTTAATATTCACCACAATTTGCATGCGAACTTAGAGGTAAAAGTTTTAATAACTATTTACATACTTGTTATTTAATGTACATATATGTTACTAAATATTTGTCTGTTATCTAATATTATTGCTTTACTACGTATGTTGTCGTTCCTTTTAGTATTTTTATCCATATACACAAAAGTTCTATTTAAGATTTAACAATTTTTAATATTTGTTGTGCATGATCTTTTTTGTTGCGGTACAATTTCAATTTAATCTTAGCACATTTGCATACGCAAACTTTATTAAAAGATTTTTATATTATTTATACTTAACATTTAATGTACATATATGTTACTAATGTTGTCTATTTATCTATATTATTGTTTACTATGTGTGCTGTCGTTCTATTTTTAGTATTTTTATCCCATATACACAAAAGTTCTATTTAAGTTGCTCTAATTTTAACTTTTGTTGTGCATGATCTTTTTTACGTACGATTTCAATTTAATGTTCACATTTTGTCATGAAATTTAATTAAAAGTTTTTATAATTATTTATATACTTGTTAGTTAATGTACATATATGTTACTAAATGTTGTCTATTTATCTAATGTTATTGTTTTACTATATGTGCTATGCGTTTTATTATTAATTATTTTTATCCATATACACAAGAGTTCTATTTAAGTTTAACCAATTTTAATATTTGTTGTGCATGATCTTTTTTTGTTACGGTACAATTTCAATTTAATCTTCACACATTTTGCATGCATAGACTTAAATTAAAAGTTTTTACAATTATTTACATACTTGTTATTTAATGTACATATATGTTACTAAATGTTGTCTATTTATCTAATATTATTGTTTTACTATGTGTGCTATGGGTTCTATTTTTAATTATTTTTATCCATATACACAAGAGTTCTATTTAAGTTTAACCAATTTTAACTTTTGTTGTTGTGCATTATCTTTTTTGTTAGCGTACGATTTCAATTTAATGTTCACATTTTGCATACGCAAACTTTAATTAAAGATTTTAATAACTATTTACATACTTGTTATTTAATAACACATATATGTTACTAAATATTTGTCTATTTATCTAATATTGTTAACTTTACTACATGTACTGCTCTGTTCTATTTTTATTATTTTTATCCCATATACACAAGTTCTATTTAGTTTTAACTTAATTTCATGTGGCTTCCATTTGTGCATGATCTTTTTTGTTCACGGTACAATTTCAATTTATCTTCACACGCATTTTGCATGCATGAACTTAAGTAAAAATTTTACAATTATTTACATACTTGTTATTTAATATTTTATATATTTTTAATGTTGTCTGTTATCTAATATTATTTTTTTACTATGTGTGCTATGGGTTCTATTTTTAATTATTTTTATCCATATACACAAGAGTTCTATTTAAGTTTAACCAATTTTAACTTTTGTTGTGCAGGATCTTTTGTTGTTACCGTACCATTTCAATTTAATGTTCACACATTTTGCATACATAGACTTTAATTAAAAGTTTTATAGTGTTATATACTTGTTAGTTAGTAATACACTTATATGTTACTAAATGTTGTCTATTTATCTAATGTTATTGTTTTACTATATGTGCTATGCGTTTATTATTAATTATTTTTATCCATATACGAAGTTCTATTTAAGTTGTAATTTTAATATTTGTGCATGATCTTTTTTTGTTCTGGTACAATTTCAATTTAATCTTCACATTTTGTACCAAACTTTAATTAAATTTTTTTATAATTATTTACATACTTTTTATTTAATGTACATATATGTTACTAAATGTTTTCTATTTATCTATATTATTCTTTTACTATGTGCGTTATGCGTTCTGCTTTTTATTGTACATCCATATACACAAGAGATTCTATAACATTAAGATTTAACCATTTTAACTTTTGTTGTGCATGATCTTTTACCATGCCATTTCAATTGTGTTCACACATTTTGCATGTATGAACTTTGGTAAAAGTTTTATAATTATTTATATACTTGTTAGTTAATAATATTATATGTTACTAAATATTTGTCTATTTATATGATTTTATTGTTTTAGTATGTGTTCTATGCGTTCTATTTTTAATTATTTTTTATCCATATACAGAAGAGTTCTATTTAAGTTTAACCAATTTTAAAGTTTGTTGTACATGATCTTTTTTTATTCTGTGCAATTTCAATTTAATGTTCACACATTTTGCATGCATAGACTTTTAATTAAGATTTTTATAATTGTTATATACTTGTTAGTTAATGTACATATGTTACTAAATGTTGTCTATATATCTGTAATATTGTTTTACTATGTGTGCTATGCAATTCTGTTTTAATTATTTTTATCCATATATCTGAGAGTTCTATTTAAGCTTAACCAATTTTAACGTTTGTTGTGGATTATCTTATTTTGTTACTTTACAATTTCAATTTAATGTTCTACAATTTGCGTAGGGCTTAAATTGAAAGTTTTAATAACTATTTACATACTTGTTATTTAATGTACATATATGTTACTAAATGTTGTCTATTTATCTAATATTATTGTTTTACTACATGTATGCGTTCTATTTTTAATTATTTTTATATACACAAGTTCTATTTAAGTTTAACCAATTTTAACATTTTGTTGTGTATGATCTATTTTTGTTACTGTACAATTTCAATTTAATGTTAACACATTTTCATGCATAGACTTTAATTAAAGTTTTTACAGTATTTACATACTTGTTATTTAATAACACACTATGTGTTACTAAATATTGTCTATTTATCCTAATATTATTGTTTTACTATGTGTGCTATACAGGTTCTATTTTTAGTATTTTTGTCCATATACCTGAGAGTTCTATTTAAGTTTAACCAATTTTAACGTTTGTTGTGCAATCTTTTTTGTTTCCATTACAATTTCAATTGTGTTCACATTTTTCAAGCATAGACTTTAATTAAAAGTTTTTATAATTATTTATATACTTGTTATTTAATGTACATATATGTTACTAAATGTTGTCTATTTATCTAATATTATTGTTTTACTATGTGTGCTATGGGTTCTATTTTTAATTATTTTTATCCATATACACAAGAGTTCTATTTAAGTTTAACCAATTTTAACTTTTGTTGTGCATGATCTTTTTTTGTTACCGTACGATTTCAATTTAATGTTCACACATTTTGCATGCATAGACTTTAATTAAAAGTTTTTATAATTATTTATATACTTGTTAGTTAATGTACATATATGTTACTAAATGTTGTCTATTTATCTAATATTATTGCTACTTACATATTACTTTATCGTTCTATTTTTAATTATTTTTTATATACACAAGAGTTCTATTTAAGTTTAACTTGTTTCGCGTTTGTTGTGCATGATCTTTTTTGTTACCGTACAATTTCAATTTAATATTTTATTTTCATACATAGACTTTAATTAAAAGTTTTTACAATTATTTACATACTTGTTATTTAATGTCTTTATTATATGTTATTAAATGTTGTCTATTTATCTAATATTATTGTTTTACTATTTTTGCTATAGGTTCTATTTTTAATTATTTTTATTCATATACACAAAGTTCTATTTAGTTTAACAATTTTAACTTTTGTTGTCGTAGTCTTTTTTTGTTACCGTACGATTTCAATTTAATGTTCACCATTTTGCAGCCATAGGCTTTAGTAAAGTTTTATAATTATTTATATACTTGTTGAATTAATGTACATATATGTTACTAAATATTGTCTATTTATCAAATGTTATTGTTTTACTATATGTGCAATGCGTTCCATTTTTAATTATTTTTATCCATATAAACAAAGTTCTATTTAAGATTTAACTTAATTTTATGTTGTTGCATGATCTTTTTATTACAGTACAATTTCAATTTAATCTTCACACATTGCATACATATTATTGAATTTTCTATTATTTACATACTTGTTATTTAATATACATATATGTTACTAAATGTTGTCTATTTATCTAATATTATTGTTTTACTATGTGTTATGCCTTCTAGTTTTAATTATTTTTATCCATATACCATGAAAGTTCTGCCCCAAGTTTAACATTTTAACTTTTGTTTGTATCTTTTATGTTAGTATGCGATTTCAATTTAATGTTCACACATTTTGCATGC
The DNA here is from genome assembly GCA_030763125.1 of Hippophae gyantsensis. Classification (NCBI taxonomy): domain Eukaryota; kingdom Viridiplantae; phylum Streptophyta; class Magnoliopsida; order Rosales; family Elaeagnaceae; genus Hippophae; species Hippophae gyantsensis. Next base: position 29,191,967 of record CM061032.1, read on the forward strand.
ATAGACTTTAATTAAAAAGTTTTAATAACTGTTACATACTTGTTATTTAATGTACATATATGTTACTAAATGTTGTCTATTTATCTAATATTATTGCTTTACTACATGTGCTATGCGTTCTATTTTTAATTATTTTTATCCATATACACAAGAGTTCTATTTAAGTTTAACCAATTTTAATATTTGTTGTGCATGATCTTTTTTTGTTACGGTACAATTTCAATTTAATCTTCACACATTTTGCATGCATAGACTTAAATTAAAAGTTTTTACAATTATTTACATACTTGTTATTTAATGTACATATATGTTACTAAATGTTGTCTATTTATCTAATATTATTGTTTTACTATGTGTGCTATGGGTTCTATTTTTAGTATTTTATCCATATACCGCAAAGTTCTATTTAAGCTTAACCAATTTTGACGTTTGTTGTGCATGATCTTTTTGTTACCATTGCAATTTCAATTTAATGTTCACATTTTTCATGCATAGACTTTGATGAAAAGTTTTTACAGTATTTTCATACTTCTTATATAATATACATATATGTTACTATATTTTGTCTTTTTAGCTTATATTATTGTTTTACGATGTGTGCTATGGGTTCTATTTTTAATTATTTTTTGTCCATATACACAAAGTTACATTTAAGTTTTAACCAATTTTAACTTTTGTTGTGCATGATCTTTTTTTGTGCAAATAAATTTGTTAATGTTCACACATTTTGCATGCATGAACTTTAATTAAGTTTTAATAACTATTTTATGCGTATTATTTAATGTACATATATGTTACTAAATATTTGTCTATTAATATTATTACTTTACTACATGTGCTATGCGTTCTTTTAGTATTTTTACCCATATACCGCAAGAAAGTTCTATTTAAGTTTTACCCAGTGCGTTTGTTGTGCATGATGTTTTTTGTTACCGTACAATTTCAATTTAATGTTCACACATTTTTCATGCATAGACTTTAATTAAAAGTTTATATAATTATTTACATACATGTTATTTAATGTGTGTATGTTACTAGAAATGTTGTCCCTGTTATCTACTATGTAATAATATTATTGTTTTACTATGTATTACTGGGTTTATTTTTAATTATTTTTATCCATATACAAAAGAGTTCTATTTAAGTTTAACCAATTTTAACTTTTTGTTGTGCATGATCTTTTTTTTGTTGTCTGATTTCAATTTAATATTTCACACATTTTGCATGCATGAACTTTAATTAAAAAGTTTTAATAACTATTTAAATACTTGTTATTTAATGTAGATATATGTTACTAAATGTTTTCTATTTATCTAATATTATTGCTTTTTCTACATGTGCTATAAATTTCTGTACTAGTATTTTTACCCCATATACACAAGAAATTCTATTTAAGATTTTACCAATTTTCACGTTTGTTGTGGATGATCTTTTTTTGTTACGTACAATTTCAATTTAATGTTCCATTTTTCATCACCTTAGGCTTTAATTAAAAAGATTTTTACAGTATTTACATACTTGTTATTTAATACATATATGTTACTAAATATTTGTCTATTTATCTAATATTATTGTTTTACTATGTGTACTATAGGTTCTATTTTTAGTATTTTTATCCCATATACACAAAAGTTCTATTTAATTTAACAATTTTAACTTTTGTTGTGCATGATCTTTTTTTTATTCTGTCTGAAATTTCCAATTAGTATTACACATTTTGCATACATGAAACTTTGGTAAAAGTTTAATAACTATTTACATACTATTTATTTAATATACATATATGTTACTAATATTTGTCTATTTATCTAATATTGCTTTACTACATGTGCTATGAATTCTATTTTTAATTATTTTTACCCGTATACACAAAGTTCTATTTAAAGATTTAGCAATTTTAACGTTTGTGTGTTTTTGTTGCATTTTAATTTCAATTTAATGTTCACACATTTGCATGCATGAACTTTAATTAAAAGTTTTACAATTATCTACATACTTGTTATTTAATGTACATATATCTTACTAAAGGTTGTTTATTTATCTAATATTATTGTTTTACTATGTGTACTATGGGTTCTATTTTTAATTATTTTTATCCTTATACCACAAAGAAGTTTATTAAGTTTAGCAATTTTAACTTTTGTTGTGCATGATCTTTTTTATTCTTTTGAAATGCGATTTCAATTTAATGTTCACACATTTTGCATGCATAGACTTTAATTAAAAGTTTTTATAATTATTTATATACTTGTTAGTTAATGTACATATATGTTACTAAATGTTGTCTATTTATCTAATGTTATTGTTTTACTATGTGTGCTATGCGTTCTATTTTTAATTATTTTTATCCATATACCTGAGATTTATTTAAGATTTTAACTTAATTTTAATATTTGTTATGCGTAGTCTTTTGTTACGGTACAATTTCAATTTAATCTTCACACATTTTGCATACTAGACTTAGGTAAAGATTTTACAGTATTTACATACTTGTTATTTAATGTACATATATATTTACTAAATATTTGTCTGTTACTCCAATATTATTGTTTTACTATGTGTCTTTATGGGTTATTTTTTAATTATTTTTATCATGCTCTGAGAGTTCTATTTAAGCTTAACCAATTTTAACGTTTGTTGTGGATTATCTTTTTTTGTTACCGTACAATTTCAATTTAATGTTCACACAATTTGCATGCAGAGACTTAAATTAAAAGTTTTAATAACTATTTACATACTTGTTATTTAATGTACATATATGTTACAAATTGTTGTCTATTTATATAATATTATTGCTTTACTACATGTGCTATGCGTTCTATTTTTAATTATTTTTAACCATATACACAAGAGTTCTATTTAAGTTTAACCAATTTTAACGTTTGTTGTGGATTATCTTTTTTTGTTACCGTACAATTTCAATTTAATGTTCACACATTTTGCATGCATAGACTTAAATTAAAAGTTTTAATAACTATTTACATACTTGTTATTTAATGTACATATATGTTACTAAATGTTGTCTTTTTATCTAATATTATTGTTTTACTATGTGTGCTATGGGTTCTATTTTTAATTATTTTTATCCATATACACAAGAGTTCTATTTAAATTTAACCAATTTTAACGTTTGTTGTGCATGATCTTTTTTATTCTGGAAATTTAATTTCAATTTAATGTTCACACATTTTCCACGCATAGACTTTAATTAAAAGTTTTACAATTATTTATAGGTTAGTTAATGTACATATATGTTACTAAATGTTGTCTATTTATCTAATATTATTGTTTTACTATGTGTGCTATGCGTTCTATTTTTAATTATTTTTATCCATATACACAAGAGTTCTATTTAAGTTTAACCAATTTTAACGTTTGTTGTGCATGATCTTTTTTTGTTACCGTACAATTTCAATTTAATGTTCACACATTTTGCATGCATAGACTTTAATTAAAAGTTTTTATAATTATTTACATACTTGTTATTTAATGTACATATATGTTACTAAATGTTGTCTATTTATCTAATGTTATTGTTTTACTATATGTGCTATGCGTTCTATTTTTAATTATTTTTATCCATATACACAAGAGTTCTATTTAAGTTTAACCAATTTTAACGTTTGTTGTGCATGATTTTTTTTGTTACCGTACAATTTCAATTTAATGTTCACACATTTTGCATGCATAGACTTTAATTAAAAGTTTTTATAATTATTTACATACTTGTTATTTAATGTACATATATGTTACTAAATGTTGTCTATTTATCTAATGTTATTGTTTTACTATATGTGCTATGCGTTCTATTTTTAATTATTTTTATCCATATACACAAGAGTTCTATTTAAGTTTAACCAATTTTAACGTTTGTTGTGCATGATTTTTTTTGTTACCGTACAATTTCAATTTAATGTTCACACATTTTGCATGCATAGACTTTAATTAAAAGTTTTTATAATTATTTACATACTTGTTATTTAATGTACATATATGTTACTAAATGTTGTCTATTTATCTAATGTTATTGTTTTACTATGTGTGCTATGCGTTCTATTTTTAATTATTTTTATCCATATACACAAGAGTTCTATTTAAGTTTAACCAATTTTAACGTTTGTTGTGCATGATTTTTTTTGTTACCGTACAATTTCAATTTAATGTTCACACATTTTGCATGCATAGACTTTAATTAAAAGTTTTTATAATTATTTACATACTTGTTATTTAATGTACATATATGTTACTAAATGTTGTCTATTTATCTAATGTTATTGTTTTACTATGTGTGCTATGCGTTCTATTTTTAATTATTTTTATCCATATACACAAGAGTTCTATTTAAGTTTAACCAATTTTAACGTTTGTTGTGCATGATTTTTTTTGTTACCGTACAATTTCAATTTAATGTTCACACATTTTGCATGCATAGACTTTAATTAAAAGTTTTTATAATTATTTACATACTTGTTATTTAATGTACATATATGTTACTAAATGTTGTCTATTTATCTAATGTTATTGTTTTACTATGTGTGCTATGCGTTCTATTTTTAATTATTTTTATCCATATACACAAGAGTTCTATTTAAGTTTAACCAATTTTAACGTTTGTTGTGCATGATCTTTTTTTGTTACCGTACAATTTCAATTTAATGTTCACACATTTTGCATGCATAGACTTTAATTAAAAGTTTTTATAATTATTTACATACTTGTTATTTAATGTACATATATGTTACTAAATGTTGTCTATTTATCTAATGTTATTGTTTTACTATATGTGCTATGCGTTCTATTTTTAATTATTTTTATCCATATACACAAGAGTTCTATTTAAGTTTAACCAATTTTAACGTTTGTTGTGCATGATTTTTTTTGTTACCGTACAATTTCAATTTAATGTTCACACATTTTGCATGCATAGACTTTAATTAAAAGTTTTTATAATTATTTACATACTTGTTATTTAATGTACATATATGTTACTAAATGTTGTCTATTTATCTAATGTTATTGTTTTACTATGTGTGCTATGCATTCTATTTTTAATTATTTTTATCCATATACACAAGAGTTCTATTTAAGTTTAACCAATTTTAACGTTTGTTGTGCATGATCTTTTTTTGTTACCGTACAATTTCAATTTAATATTCACACATTTTGCATGCATACACTTTAATTAAAAGTTTTTACAATTCTTTACATACTTGTTATTTAATGTACATATATGTTACTAAATAATGTCTATTTATCTAATGTTATTGTTTTACTATATGTGTGCTATGCGTTCTATTTTTAATTATTTTTATACATATACACAAGAGTTCTATTTAAGTTTAACCAATTTTAACGTTTGTTGTGCATGATTTTTTTTGTTACCGTACAATTTCAATTTAATGTTCACACATTTTGCATGCATAGACTTTAATTAAAAGTTTTTATAATTATTTACATACTTGTTATTTAATGTACATATATGTTACTAAATGTTGTCTATTTATCTAATGTTATTGTTTTACTATATGTGCTATGCGTTCTATTTTTAATTATTTTTATCCATATACACAAGAGTTCTATTTAAGTTTAACCAATTTTAACGTTTGTTGTGCATGATCTTTTTTTGTTACCGTACAATTTCAATTTAATGTTCACACATTTTGCATGCATAGACTTTAATTAAAAGTTTTTATAATTATTTACATACTTGTTATTTAATGTACATATATGTTACTAAATGTTGTCTATTTATCTAATGTTATTGTTTTACTATGTGTGCTATGCGTTCTATTTTTAATTATTTTTATCCATATACACAAGAGTTCTATTTAAGTTTAACCAATTTTAACGCTTGTTGTGCATGATCTTTTTTTGTTACCGTACAATTTCAATTTAATGTTCACACATTTTGCATGCATAGACTTTAATTAAAAGTTTTTATAATTATTTACATACTTGTTATTTAATGTACATATATGTTACTAAATGTTGTCTATTTATCTAATGTTATTGTTTTACTATGTGTGCTATGCGTTCTATTTTTAATTATTTTTATCCATATACACAAGAGTTCTATTTAAGTTTAACCAATTTTAACGTTTGTTGTGCATGATTTTTTTTGTTACCGTACAATTTCAATTTAATGTTCACACATTTTGCATGCATAGACTTTAATTAAAAGTTTTTATAATTATTTACATACTTGTTATTTAATGTACATATATGTTACTAAATGTTGTCTATTTATCTAATGTTATTGTTTTACTATGTGTGCTATGCGTTCTATTTTTAATTATTTTTATCCATATACACAAGAGTTCTATTTAAGTTTAACCAATTTTAACGTTTGTTGTGCATGATTTTTTTTGTTACCGTACAATTTCAATTTAATGTTCACACATTTTGCATGCATAGACTTTAATTAAAAGTTTTTATAATTATTTACATACTTGTTATTTAATGTACATATATGTTACTAAATGTTGTCTATTTATCTAATGTTATTGTTTTACTATATGTGCTATGCGTTATATTTTTAATTATTTTTATCCATATACACAAGAGTTCTATTTAAGTTTAACCCATTTTAACGTTTGTTGTGCATGATTTTTTTTGTTACCGTACAATTTCAATTTAATGTTCACACATTTTGCATGCATAGACTTTAATTAAAAGTTTTTATAATTATTTACATACTTGTTATTTAATGTACATATATGTTACTAAATGTTGTCTATTTATCTAATGTTATTGTTTTACTATGTGCTATGCGTTCTATTTTTAATTATTTTTATCCATATACACAAGAGTTCTATTTAAGTTTAACCAATTTTAACGTTTGTTGTGCATGATTTTTTTTGTTACCGTACAATTTCAATTTAATGTTCACACATTTTGCATGCATAGACTTTAATTAAAAGTTTTTATAATTATTTACATACTTGTTATTTAATGTACATATATGTTACTAAATGTTGTCTATTTATCTAATGTTATTGTTTTACTATGTGTGCTATGTGTTCTATTTTTAATTATTTTTATCCATATACACAAGAGTTCTATTTAAGTTTAACCAATTTTAACGTTTGTTGTGCATGATCTTTTTTTGTTACCGTACAATTTCAATTTAATGTTCACACATTTTGCATGCATAGACTTTAATTAAAAGTTTTTATAATTATTTACATACTTGTTATTTAATGTACACATATGTTACTAAATGTTGTCTATTTATCTAATGTTATTGTTCTACTATATGTGCTATGCCTTCTATTTTTAATTATTTTTATCCATATACACAAGAGTTCTATTTAAGTTTAACCAATTTTAACGTTTGTTGTGCATGATCTTTTTTTGTGACCGTACAATTTCAATTTAATGTTCACACATTTTGCATGCATAGACTTTAATTAAAAGTTTTTATAATTATTTACATACTTGTTATTTAATGTACATATATGTTACTAAATGTTGTCTATTTATCTAATGTTATTGTTTTACTATGTGTGCTATGCGTTCTATTTTTAATTATTTTTATCCATATACACAAGAGTTCTATTTAAGTTTAACCAATTTTAACGTTTGTTGTGCATGATTTTTTTTGTTACCGTACAATTTCAATTTAATGTTCACACATTTTGCATGCATAGACTTTAATTAAAAGTTTTTATAATTATTTACATACTTGTTATTTAATGTACATATATGTTACTAAATGTTGTCTATTTATCTAATGTTATTGTTTTACTATGTGTGCTATGCTTTCTATTTTTAATTATTTTTATCCATATACACAAGAGTTCTATTTAAGTTTAACCAATTTTAACGTTTGTTGTGCATGATCTTTTTTTGTTACCGTACAATTTCAATTTAATGTTCACACATTTTGCATGCATAGACTTTAATTAAAAGTTTTTATAATTATTTACATACTTGTTATTTAATGTACATATATGTTACTAAATGTTGTCTATTTATCTAATGTTATTGTTTTACTATGTGTGCTATGCGTTCTATTTTTAATTATTTTTATCCATATACACAAGAGTTCTATTTAAGTTTAACCAATTTTAACGTTTGTTGTGCATGATCTTTTTTTGTGACCGTACAATTTCAATTTAATGTTCACACATTTTGCATGCATAGACTTTAATTAAAAGTTTTTATAATTATTTACATACTTGTTATTTAATGTACATATATGTTACTAAATGTTGTCTATTTATCTAATGTTATTGTTTTACTATGTGTGCTATGCGTTCTATTTTTAATTATTTTTATCCATATACACAAGAGTTCTATTTAAGTTTAACCAATTTTAACGTTTGTTGTGCATGATTTTTTTTGTTACCGTACAATTTCAATTTAATGTTCACACATTTTGCATGCATAGACTTTAATTAAAAGTTTTTATAATTATTTACATACTTGTTATTTAATGTACATATATGTTACTAAATGTTGTCTATTTATCTAATGTTATTGTTTTACTATGTGTGCTATGCGTTCTATTTTTAATTATTTTTATCCATATACACAAGAGTTCTATTTAAGTTTAACCAATTTTAACGTTTGTTGTGCATGATTTTTTTTGTTACCGTACAATTTCAATTTAATGTTCACACATTTTGCATGCATAGACTTTAATTAAAAGTTTTTATAATTATTTACATACTTGTTATTTAATGTACATATATGTTACTAAATGTTGTCTATTTATCTAATGTTATTGTTTTACTATGTGTGCTATGCGTTCTATTTTTAATTATTTTTATCCATATACACAAGAGTTCTATTTAAGTTTAACCAATTTTAACGTTTGTTGTGCATGATTTTTTTTGTTACCGTACAATTTCAATTTAATGTTCACACATTTTGCATGCATAGACTTTAATTAAAAGTTTTTATAATTATTTACATACTTGTTATTTAATGTACATATATGTTACTAAATGTTGTCTATTTATCTAATGTTATTGTTTTACTATGTGTGCTATGCGTTCTATTTTTAATTATTTTTATCCATATACACAAGAGTTCTATTTAAGTTTCCCCAATTTTAACGCTTGTTGTGCATGATTTTTTTTGTTACCGTACAATTTCAATTTAATGTTCACACATTTTGCATGCATAGACTTTAATTAAAAGTTTTTATAATTATTTACATACTTGTTATTTAATGTACATATATGTTACTAAATGTTGTCTATTTATCTAATGTTATTGTTTTACTATGTGTGCTATGCGTTCTATTTTTAATTATTTTTATCCATATACACAAGAGTTCTATTTAAGTTTAACCAATTTTAACGTTTGTTGTGCATGATCTTTTTTTGTTACCGTACAATTTCAATTTAATGTTCACACATTTTGCATGCATAGACTTTAATTAAAAGTTTTTATAATTATTTACATACTTGTTATTTAATGTACATATATGTTACTAAATGTTGTCTATTTATCTAATGTTATTGTTTTACTATATGTGCTATGCGTTCTATTTTTAATTATTTTTATCCATATACACAAGAGTTCTATTTAAGTTTAACCAATTTTAACGTTTGTTGTGCATGATCTTTTTTTGTTACCGTACAATTTCAATTTAATATTCACACATTTTGCATGCATACACTTTAATTAAAAGTTTTTATAATTCTTTACATATTTGTTATTTAATGTACACATATGTTACTAAATGTTGTCTATTTATCTAATGTTATTGTTTTACTATATGTGCTATACATTCTATTTTTAATTATTTTTATCCATATACACAAGAGTTCTATTTAAGTTTTACCAATTTTAACGTTTGTTGTGCATGATCTTTTTTTGTTACCGTACAATTTCAATTTAATGTTCACACATTTTGTATGCATAGACTTTAATTAAAAGTTTTTATAATTATTTACATACTTGTTATTTAATGTACATATATGTTACTAAATGTTGTCTATTTATCTAATGTTATTGTTTTACTATATGTGCTATGCGTTCTATTTTTAATTATTTTTATCCATATACACAAGAGTTCTATTTAAGTTTAACCAATTTTAACGTTTGTTGTGCATGATTTTTTTTGTTACCGTACAATTTCAATTTAATGTTCACACATTTTGCATGCATAGACTTTAATTAAAAGTTTTTATAATTATTTACATACTTGTTATTTAATGTACATATATGTTACTAAATGTTGTCTATTTATCTAATGTTATTGTTTTACTATATGTGCTATGCCTTCTATTTTTAATTATTTTTATCCATATACACAAGAGTTCTATTTAAGTTTAACCAATTTTAACGTTTGTTGTGCATGATTTTTTTTGTTACCGTACAATTTCAATTTAATGTTCACACATTTTGCATGCATAGACTTTAATTAAAAGTTTTTATAATTATTTACATACTTGTTATTTAATGTACATATATGTTACTAAATGTTGTCTATTTATCTAATGTTATTGTTTTACTATGTGTGCTATGCGTTCTATTTTTAATTATTTTTATCCATATACACAAGAGTTCTATTTAAGTTTAACCAATTTTAACGTTTGTTGTGCATGATCTTTTTTTGTTACCGTACAATTTCAATTTAATGTTCACACATTTTGCATGCATAGACTTTAATTAAAAGTTTTTATAATTATTTACATACTTGTTATTTAATGTACATATATGTTACTAAATGTTGTCTATTTATCTAATGTTATTGTTTTACTATGTGTGCTATGCATTCTATTTTTAATTATTTTTATCCATATACACAAGAGTTCTATTTAAGTTTAACCAATTTTAACGTTTGTTGTGCATGATCTTTTTTTGTTACCGTACAATTTCAATTTAATGTTCACACATTTTGCATGCATAGACTTTAATTAAAAGTTTTTATAATTATTTACATACTTGTTATTTAATGTACATATATGTTACTAAATGTTGTCTATTTATCTAATGTTATTGTTTTACTATGTGTGCTATGCGTTCTATTTTTAATTATTTTTATCCATATACACAAGAGTTCTATTTAAGTTTAACCAATTTTAACGTTTGTTGTGCATGATTTTTTTTGTTACCGTACAATTTCAATTTAATGTTCACACATTTTGCATGCATAGACTTTAATTAAAAGTTTTTATAATTATTTACATACTTGTTATTTAATGTACATATATGTTACTAAATGTTGTCTATTTATCTAATGTTATTGTTTTACTATGTGTGCTATGCATTCTATTTTTAATTATTTTTATCCATATACACAAGAGTTCTATTTAAGTTTAACCAATTTTAACGTTTGTTGTGCATGATTTTTTTTGTTACCGTACAATTTCAATTTAATGTTCACACATTTTGCATGCATAGACTTTAATTAAAAGTTTTTATAATTATTTACATACTTGTTATTTAATGTACATATATGTTACTAAATGTTGTCTATTTATCTAATGTTATTGTTTTACTATGTGTGCTATGCGTTCTATTTTTAATTATTTTTATCCATATACACAAGAGTTCTATTTAAGTTTAACCAATTTTAACGTTTGTTGTGCATGATTTTTTTTGTTACCGTACAATTTCAATTTAATGTTCACACATTTTGCATGCATAGACTTTAATTAAAAGTTTTTATAATTATTTACATACTTGTTATTTAATGTACATATATGTTACTAAATGTTGTCTATTTATCTAATGTTATTGTTTTACTATGTGTGCTATGCGTTCTATTTTTAATTATTTTTATCCATATACACAAGAGTTCTATTTAAGTTTAACCAATTTTAACGTTTGTTGTGCATGATCTTTTTTTGTTACCGTACAATTTCAATTTAATGTTCACACATTTTGCATGCATAGACTTTAATTAAAAGTTTTTATAATTATTTACATACTTGTTATTTAATGTACATATATGTTACTAAATGTTGTCTATTTATCTAATGTTATTGTTTTACTATGTGTAATATGCGTTCTATTTTTAATTATTTTTATCCATATACACAAGAGTTCTATTTAAGTTTAACCAATTTTAACGTTTGTTGTGCATGATCTTTTTTTGTTACCGTATAATTTCAATTTAATGTTCACACATTTTGCATGCATAGACTTTAATTAAAAGTTTTTATAATTATTTACATACTTGTTATTTAATGTACATATATGTTACTAAATGTTGTCTATTTATCTAATGTTATTGTTTTACTATGTGTGCTATGCGTTCTATTTTTAATTATTTTTATCCATATACACAAGAGTTCTATTTAAGTTTAACCAATTTTAACGTTTGTTGTGCATGATTTTTTTTGTTACCGTACAATTTCAATTTAATGTTCACACATTTTGCATGCATAGACTTTAATTAAAAGTTTTTATAATTATTTACATACTTGTTATTTAATGTACATATATGTTACTAAATGTTGTCTATTTATCTAATGTTATTGTTTTACTATGTGTGCTATGCGTTCTATTTTTAATTATTTTTATCCATATACACAAGAGTTCTATTTAAGTTTAACCAATTTTAACGTTTGTTGTGCATGATTTTTTTTGTTACCGTACAATTTCAATTTAATGTTCACACATTTTGCATGCATAGACTTTAATTAAAAGTTTTTATAATTATTTACATACTTGTTATTTAATGTACATATATGTTACTAAATGTTGTCTATTTATCTAATGTTATTGTTTTACTATGTGTGCTATGCGTTCTATTTTTAATTATTTTTATCCATATACACAAGAGTTCTATTTAAGTTTAACCAATTTTAACGTTTGTTGTGCATGATTTTTTTTGTTACCGTACAATTTCAATTTAATGTTCACACATTTTGCATGCATAGACTTTAATTAAAAGTTTTTATAATTATTTACATACTTGTTATTTAATGTACATATATGTTACTAAATGTTGTCTATTTATCTAATGTTATTGTTTTACTATGTGTGCTATGCGTTCTATTTTTAATTATTTTTATCCATATACACAAGAGTTCTATTTAAGTTTAACCAATTTTAACGTTTGTTGTGCATGATTTTTTTTGTTACCGTACAATTTCAATTTAATGTTCACACATTTTGCATGCATAGACTTTAATTAAAAGTTTTTATAATTATTTACATACTTGTTATTTAATGTACATATATGTTACTAAATGTTGTCTATTTATCTAATGTTATTGTTTTACTATGTGTGCTATGCTCTATTTTTAATTATTTTTATCCATATACACAAGAGTTCTATTTAAGTTTAACCAATTTTAACGTTTGTTGTGCATGATTTTTTTTGTTACCGTACAATTTCAATTTAATGTTCACACATTTTGCATGCATAGACTTTAATTAAAAGTTTTTATAATTATTTACATACTTGTTATTTAATGTACATATATGTTACTAAATGTTGTCTATTTATCTAATGTTATTGTTTTACTATGTGTGCTATGCGTTCTATTTTTAATTATTTTTATCCATATACACAAGAGTTCTATTTAAGTTTAACCAATTTTAACGTTTGTTGTGCATGATTTTTTTTGTTACCGTACAATTTCAATTTAATGTTCACACATTTTGCATGCATAGACTTTAATTAAAAGTTTTTATAATTATTTACATACTTGTTATTTAATGTACATATATGTTACTAAATGTTGTCTATTTATCTAATGTTATTGTTTTACTATGTGTGCTATGCGTTCTATTTTTAATTATTTTTATCCATATACACAAGAGTTCTATTTAAGTTTAACCAATTTTAACGTTTGTTGTGCATGATTTTTTTTGTTACCGTACAATTTCAATTTAATGTTCACACATTTTGCATGCATAGACTTTAATTAAAAGTTTTTATAATTATTTACATACTTGTTATTTAATGTACATATATGTTACTAAATGTTGTCTATTTATCTAATGTTATTGTTTTACTATGTGTGCTATGCGTTCTATTTTTAATTATTTTTATCCATATACACAAGAGTTCTATTTAAGTTTAACCAATTTTAACGTTTGTTGTGCATGATTTTTTTTGTTACCGTACAATTTCAATTTAATGTTCACACATTTTGCATGCATAGACTTTAATTAAAAGTTTTTATAATTATTTACATACTTGTTATTTAATGTACATATATGTTACTAAATGTTGTCTATTTATCTAATGTTATTGTTTTACTATGTGTGCTATGCGTTCTATTTTTAATTATTTTTATCCATATACACAAGAGTTCTATTTAAGTTTAACCAATTTTAACGTTTGTTGTGCATGATCTTTTTTTGTTACCGTACAATTTCAATTTAATGTTCACACATTTTGCATGCATAGACTTTAATTAAAAGTTTTTATAATTATTTACATACTTGTTATTTAATGTACATATATGTTACTAAATGTTGTCTATTTATCTAATGTTATTGTTTTACTATGTGTGCTATGCGTTCTATTTTTAATTATTTTTATCCATATACACAAGAGTTCTATTTAAGTTTAACCAATTTTAACGTTTGTTGTGCATGATTTTTTTTGTTACCGTACAATTTCAATTTAATGTTCACACATTTTGCATGCATAGACTTTAATTAAAAGTTTTTATAATTATTTACATACTTGTTATTTAATGTACATATATGTTACTAAATGTTGTCTATTTATCTAATGTTATTGTTTTACTATGTGTGCTATGCTGCTATTTTTAATTATTTTTATCCATATACACAAGAGTTCTATTTAAGTTTAACCAATTTTAACGTTTGTTGTGCATGATTTTTTTTGTTACCGTACAATTTCAATTTAATGTTCACACATTTTGCATGCATAGACTTTAATTAAAAGTTTTTATAATTATTTACATACTTGTTATTTAATGTACATATATGTTACTAAATGTTGTCTATTTATCTAATGTTATTGTTTTACTATGTGCTATGCGTTCTATTTTTAATTATTTTTATCCATATACACAAGAGTTCTATTTAAGTTTAACCAATTTTAACGTTTGTTGTGCATGATTTTTTTTGTTACCGTACAATTTCAATTTAATGTTCACACATTTTGCATGCATAGACTTTAATTAAAAGTTTTTATAATTATTTACATACTTGTTATTTAATGTACATATATGTTACTAAATGTTGTCTATTTATCTAATGTTATTGTTTTACTATGTGTGCTATGCGTTCTATTTTTAATTATTTTTATCCATATACACAAGAGTTCTATTTAAGTTTAACCAATTTTAACGTTTGTTGTGCATGATTTTTTTTGTTACCGTACAATTTCAATTTAATGTTCACACATTTTGCATGCATAGACTTTAATTAAAAGTTTTTATAATTATTTACATACTTGTTATTTAATGTACATATATGTTACTAAATGTTGTCTATTTATCTAATGTTATTGTTTTACTATGTGTGCTATGCGTTCTATTTTTAATTATTTTTATCCATATACACAAGAGTTCTATTTAAGTTTAACCAATTTTAACGTTTGTTGTGCATGATTTTTTTTGTTACCGTACAATTTCAATTTAATGTTCACACATTTTGCATGCATAGACTTTAATTAAAAGTTTTTATAATTATTTACATACTTGTTATTTAATGTACATATATGTTACTAAATGTTGTCTATTTATCTAATGTTATTGTTTTACTATGTGTGCTATGTGCTCTATTTTTAATTATTTTTATCCATATACACAAGAGTTCTATTTAAGTTTAACCAATTTTAACGTTTGTTGTGCATGATTTTTTTTGTTACCGTACAATTTCAATTTAATGTTCACACATTTTGCATGCATAGACTTTAATTAAAAGTTTTTATAATTATTTACATACTTGTTATTTAATGTACATATATGTTACTAAATGTTGTCTATTTATCTAATGTTATTGTTTTACTATGTGTGCTATGCGTTCTATTTTTAATTATTTTTATCCATATACACAAGAGTTCTATTTAAGTTTAACCAATTTTAACGTTTGTTGTGCATGATTTTTTTTGTTACCGTACAATTTCAATTTAATGTTCACACATTTTGCATGCATAGACTTTAATTAAAAGTTTTTATAATTATTTACATACTTGTTATTTAATGTACATATATGTTACTAAATGTTGTCTATTTATCTAATGTTATTGTTTTACTATGTGTGCTATGCGTTCTATTTTTAATTATTTTTATCCATATACACAAGAGTTCTATTTAAGTTTAACCAATTTTAACGTTTGTTGTGCATGATTTTTTTTGTTACCGTACAATTTCAATTTAATGTTCACACATTTTGCATGCATAGACTTTAATTAAAAGTTTTTATAATTATTTACATACTTGTTATTTAATGTACATATATGTTACTAAATGTTGTCTATTTATCTAATGTTATTGTTTTACTATGTGTGCTATGCGTTCTATTTTTAATTATTTTTATCCATATACACAAGAGTTCTATTTAAGTTTAACCAATTTTAACGTTTGTTGTGCATGATTTTTTTTGTTACCGTACAATTTCAATTTAATGTTCACACATTTTGCATGCATAGACTTTAATTAAAAGTTTTTATAATTATTTACATACTTGTTATTTAATGTACATATATGTTACTAAATGTTGTCTATTTATCTAATGTTATTGTTTTACTATGTGTGCTATGCGTTCTATTTTTAATTATTTTTATCCATATACACAAGAGTTCTATTTAAGTTTAACCAATTTTAACGTTTGTTGTGCATGATCTTTTTTTGTTACCGTACAATTTCAATTTAATGTTCACACATTTTGCATGCATAGACTTTAATTAAAAGTTTTTATAATTATTTACATACTTGTTATTTAATGTACATATATGTTACTAAATGTTGTCTATTTATCTAATGTTATTGTTTTACTATGTGTGCTATGCGTTCTATTTTTAATTATTTTTATCCATATACACAAGAGTTCTATTTAAGTTTAACCAATTTTAACGTTTGTTGTGCATGATCTTTTTTTGTTACCGTACAATTTCAATTTAATGTTCACACATTTTGCATGCATAGACTTTAATTAAAAGTTTTTATAATTATTTACATACTTGTTATTTAATGTACATATATGTTACTAAATGTTGTCTATTTATCTAATGTTATTGTTTTACTATGTGTGCTATGCGTTCTATTTTTAATTATTTTTATCCATATACACAAGAGTTCTATTTAAGTTTAACCAATTTTAACGTTTGTTGTGCATGATTTTTTTTGTTACCGTACAATTTCAATTTAATGTTCACACATTTTGCATGCATAGACTTTAATTAAAAGTTTTTATAATTATTTACATACTTGTTATTTAATGTACATATATGTTACTAAATGTTGTCTATTTATCTAATGTTATTGTTTTACTATGTGCTATGCGTTCTATTTTTAATTATTTTTATCCATATACACAAGAGTTCTATTTAAGTTTAACCAATTTTAACGTTTGTTGTGCATGATCTTTTTTTGTTACCGTACAATTTCAATTTAATGTTCACACATTTTGCATGCATAGACTTTAATTAAAAGTTTTTATAATTATTTACATACTTGTTATTTAATGTACATATATGTTACTAAATGTTGTCTATTTATCTAATGTTATTGTTTTACTATGTGTGCTATGCGTTCTATTTTTAATTATTTTTATCCATATACACAAGAGTTCTATTTAAGTTTAACCAATTTTAACGTTTGTTGTGCATGATTTTTTTTGTTACCGTACAATTTCAATTTAATGTTCACACATTTTGCATGCATAGACTTTAATTAAAAGTTTTTATAATTATTTACATACTTGTTATTTAATGTACATATATGTTACTAAATGTTGTCTATTTATCTAATGTTATTGTTTTACTATGTGTGCTATGCGTTCTATTTTTAATTATTTTTATCCATATACACAAGAGTTCTATTTAAGTTTAACCAATTTTAACGTTTGTTGTGCATGATTTTTTTTGTTACCGTACAATTTCAATTTAATGTTCACACATTTTGCATGCATAGACTTTAATTAAAAGTTTTTATAATTATTTACATACTTGTTATTTAATGTACATATATGTTACTAAATGTTGTCTATTTATCTAATGTTATTGTTTTACTATGTGTGCTATGCGTTCTATTTTTAATTATTTTTATCCATATACACAAGAGTTCTATTTAAGTTTAACCAATTTTAACGTTTGTTGTGCATGATCTTTTTTTGTTACCGTACAATTTCAATTTAATGTTCACACATTTTGCATGCATAGACTTTAATTAAAAGTTTTTATAATTATTTACATACTTGTTATTTAATGTACATATATGTTACTAAATGTTGTCTATTTATCTAATGTTATTGTTTTACTATGTGTGCTATGCGTTCTATTTTTAATTATTTTTATCCATATACACAAGAGTTCTATTTAAGTTTAACCAATTTTAACGTTTGTTGTGCATGATCTTTTTTTGTTACCGTACAATTTCAATTTAATGTTCACACATTTTGCATGCATAGACTTTAATTAAAAGTTTTTATAATTATTTACATACTTGTTATTTAATGTACATATATGTTACTAAATGTTGTCTATTTATCTAATGTTATTGTTTTACTATGTGTGCTATGTCTTCTATTTTTAATTATTTTTATCCATATACACAAGAGTTCTATTTAAGTTTAACCAATTTTAACGTTTGTTGTGCATGATCTTTTTTTGTTACCGTACAATTTCAATTTAATGTTCACACATTTTGCATGCATAGACTTTAATTAAAAGTTTTTATAATTATTTACATACTTGTTATTTAATGTACATATATGTTACTAAATGTTGTCTATTTATCTAATGTTATTGTTTTACTATGTGTGCTATGCTTTCTATTTTTAATTATTTTTATCCATATACACAAGAGTTCTATTTAAGTTTAACCAATTTTAACGTTTGTTGTGCATGATTTTTTTTGTTACCGTACAATTTCAATTTAATGTTCACACATTTTGCATGCATAGACTTTAATTAAAAGTTTTTATAATTATTTACATACTTGTTATTTAATGTACATATATGTTACTAAATGTTGTCTATTTATCTAATGTTATTGTTTTACTATGTGTGCTATGCGTTCTATTTTTAATTATTTTTATCCATATACACAAGAGTTCTATTTAAGTTTAACCAATTTTAACGTTTGTTGTGCATGATCTTTTTTTGTTACCGTACAATTTCAATTTAATGTTCACACATTTTGCATGCATAGACTTTAATTAAAAGTTTTTATAATTATTTACATACTTGTTATTTAATGTACACATATGTTACTAAATGTTGTCTATTTATCTAATGTTATTGTTTTACTATGTGTGCTATGCCTTCTATTTTTAATTATTTTTATCCATATACACAAGAGTTCTATTTAAGTTTAACCAATTTTAACGTTTGTTGTGCATGATCTTTTTTTGTTACCGTACAATTTCAATTTAATGTTCACACATTTTGCATGCATAGACTTTAATTAAAAGTTTTTATAATTATTTACATACTTGTTATTTAATGTACATATATGTTACTAAATGTTGTCTATTTATCTAATGTTATTGTTTTACTATGTGTGCTATGCGTTCTATTTTTAATTATTTTTATCCATATACACAAGAGTTCTATTTAAGTTTAACCAATTTTAACGTTTGTTGTGCATGATTTTTTTTGTTACCGTACAATTTCAATTTAATGTTCACACATTTTGCATGCATAGACTTTAATTAAAAGTTTTTATAATTATTTACATACTTGTTATTTAATGTACATATATGTTACTAAATGTTGTCTATTTATCTAATGTTATTGTTTTACTATGTGTGCTATGCGTTCTATTTTTAATTATTTTTATCCATATACACAAGAGTTCTATTTAAGTTTAACCAATTTTAACGTTTGTTGTGCATGATTTTTTTTGTTACCGTACAATTTCAATTTAATGTTCACACATTTTGCATGCATAGACTTTAATTAAAAGTTTTTATAATTATTTACATACTTGTTATTTAATGTACATATATGTTACTAAATGTTGTCTATTTATCTAATGTTATTGTTTTACTATGTGTGCTATGCGTTCTATTTTTAATTATTTTTATCCATATACACAAGAGTTCTATTTAAGTTTAACCAATTTTAACGTTTGTTGTGCATGATTTTTTTTGTTACCGTACAATTTCAATTTAATGTTCACACATTTTGCATGCATAGACTTTAATTAAAAGTTTTTACAATTCTTTACATACTTGTTATTTAATGTACATATATGTTACTAAATAATGTCTATTTATCTAATGTTATTGTTTAACTATATGTGTGCTATGCGTTCTATTTTTAATTATTTTTATACATATACAGAAGAGTTCTATTTAAGTTTAACCAATTTTAACGTTTGTTGTGCATGATTTTTTTTGTTACCGTGCAATTTCAATTTAATGTTCACACATTTTGCATGCATAGACTTTAATTAAAAGTTTTTATAATTATTTACATACTTGTTATTTAATGTACATATATGTTACTAAATGTTGTCTATTTATCTAATGTTATTGTTTTACTATGTGTGCTATGCGTTCTATTTTTAATTATTTTTATCCATATACACAAGAGTTCTATTTAAGTTTAACCAATTTTAACGTTTGTTGTGCATGATCTTTTTTTGTTACCGTACAATTTCAATTTAATGTTCACACATTTTGCATGCATAGACTTTAATTAAAAGTTTTTATAATTATTTACATACTTGTTATTTAATGTACATATATGTTACTAAATGTTGTCTATTTATCTAATGTTATTGTTTTACTATGTGCTATGCGTTCTATTTTTAATTATTTTTATCCATATACACAAGAGTTCTATTTAAGTTTAACCAATTTTAACGTTTGTTGTGCATGATTTTTTTTGTTACCGTACAATTTCAATTTAATGTTCACACATTTTGCATGCATAGACTTTAATTAAAAGTTTTTATAATTATTTACATACTTGTTATTTAATGTACATATATGTTACTAAATGTTGTCTATTTATCTAATGTTATTGTTTTACTATGTGTGCTATGCGTTCTATTTTTAATTATTTTTATCCATATACACAAGAGTTCTATTTAAGTTTAACCAATTTTAACGTTTGTTGTGCATGATCTTTTTTTGTTACCGTACAATTTCAATTTAATGTTCACACATTTTGCATGCATAGACTTTAATTAAAAGTTTTTATAATTATTTACATACTTGTTATTTAATGTACATATATGTTACTAAATGTTGTCTATTTATCTAATGTTATTGTTTTACTACATGTGCAATGCGTTCTATTTTTAATTATTTTTATCCATATACACAAGAGTTCTATTTAAGTTTAACCAATTTTAACGTTTGTTGTGCATGATTTTTTTTGTTACCGTACAATTTCAATTTAATGTTCACACATTTTGCATGCATAGACTTTAATTAAAAGTTTTTATAATTATTTACATACTTGTTATTTAATGTACATATATGTTACTAAATGTTGTCTATTTATCTAATGTTATTGTTTTACTATGTGTGCTATGCGTTCTATTTTTAATTATTTTTATCCATATACACAAGAGTTCTATTTAAGTTTAACCAATTTTAACGTTTGTTGTGCATGATCTTTTTTGTTACCGTACAATTTCAATTTAATGTTCACACATTTTGCATGCATAGACTTTAATTAAAAGTTTTTATAATTATTTACATACTTGTTATTTAATGTACATATATGTTACTAAATGTTGTCTATTTATCTAATGTTATTGTTTTACTATGTGTGCTATGCTTTCTATTTTTAATTATTTTTATCCATATACACAAGAGTTCTATTTAAGTTTAACCAATTTTAACGTTTGTTGTGCATGATTTTTTTTGTTACCGTACAATTTCAATTTAATGTTCACACATTTTGCATGCATAGACTTTAATTAAAAGTTTTTATAATTATTTACATACTTGTTATTTAATGTACATATATGTTACTAAATGTTGTCTATTTATCTAATGTTATTGTTTTACTATGTGTGCTATGCGTTCTATTTTTAATTATTTTTATCCATATACACAAGAGTTCTATTTAAGTTTAACCAATTTTAACGTTTGTTGTGCATGATTTTTTTTGTTACCGTACAATTTCAATTTAATGTTCACACATTTTGCATGCATAGACTTTAATTAAAAGTTTTTATAATTATTTACATACTTGTTATTTAATGTACATATATGTTACTAAATGTTGTCTATTTATCTAATGTTATTGTTTTACTATGTGTGCTATGCGTTCTATTTTTAATTATTTTTATCCATATACACAAGAGTTCTATTTAAGTTTAACCAATTTTAACGTTTGTTGTGCATGATTTTTTTTGTTACCGTACAATTTCAATTTAATGTTCACACATTTTGCATGCATAGACTTTAATTAAAAGTTTTTATAATTATTTACATACTTGTTATTTAATGTACATATATGTTACTAAATGTTGTCTATTTATCTAATGTTATTGTTTTACTATGTGTGCTATGCGTTCTATTTTTAATTATTTTTATCCATATACACAAGAGTTCTATTTAAGTTTAACCAATTTTAACGTTTGTTGTGCATGATTTTTTTTGTTACCGTACAATTTCAATTTAATGTTCACACATTTTGCATGCATAGACTTTAATTAAAAGTTTTTATAATTATTTACATACTTGTTATTTAATGTACATATATGTTACTAAATGTTGTCTATTTATCTAATGTTATTGTTTTACTATGTGTGCTATGCGTTCTATTTTTAATTATTTTTATCCATATACACAAGAGTTCTATTTAAGTTTAACCAATTTTAACGTTTGTTGTGCATGATTTTTTTTGTTACCGTACAATTTCAATTTAATGTTCACACATTTTGCATGCATAGACTTTAATTAAAAGTTTTTATAATTATTTACATACTTGTTATTTAATGTACATATATGTTACTAAATGTTGTCTATTTATCTAATGTTATTGTTTTACTATGTGTGCTATGCGTTCTATTTTTAATTATTTTTATCCATATACACAAGAGTTCTATTTAAGTTTAACCAATTTTAACGTTTGTTGTGCATGATCTTTTTTTGTTACCGTACAATTTCAATTTAATGTTCACACATTTTGCATGCATAGACTTTAATTAAAAGTTTTTATAATTATTTACATACTTGTTATTTAATGTACATATATGTTACTAAATGTTGTCTATTTATCTAATGTTATTGTTTTACTATGTGTGCTATGCGTTCTATTTTTAATTATTTTTATCCATATACACAAGAGTTCTATTTAAGTTTAACCAATTTTAACGTTTGTTGTGCATGATTTTTTTTGTTACCGTACAATTTCAATTTAATGTTCACACATTTTGCATGCATAGACTTTAATTAAAAGTTTTTATAATTATTTACATACTTGTTATTTAATGTACATATATGTTACTAAATGTTGTCTATTTATCTAATGTTATTGTTTTACTATGTGTGCTATGCGTTCTATTTTTAATTATTTTTATCCATATACACAAGAGTTCTATTTAAGTTTAACCAATTTTAACGTTTGTTGTGCATGATCTTTTTTTGTTACCGTACAATTTCAATTTAATGTTCACACATTTTGCATGCATAGACTTTAATTAAAAGTTTTTATAATTATTTACATACTTGTTATTTAATGTACATATATGTTACTAAATGTTGTCTATTTATCTAATGTTATTGTTTTACTATGTGTGCTATGCGTTCTATTTTTAATTATTTTTATCCATATACACAAGAGTTCTATTTAAGTTTAACCAATTTTAACGTTTGTTGTGCATGATTTTTTTTGTTACCGTACAATTTCAATTTAATGTTCACACATTTTGCATGCATAGACTTTAATTAAAAGTTTTTATAATTATTTACATACTTGTTATTTAATGTACATATATGTTACTAAATGTTGTCTATTTATCTAATGTTATTGTTTTACTATGTGTGCTATGCGTTCTATTTTTAATTATTTTTATCCATATACACAAGAGTTCTATTTAAGTTTAACCAATTTTAACGTTTGTTGTGCATGATTTTTTTTGTTACCGTACAATTTCAATTTAATGTTCACACATTTTGCATGCATAGACTTTAATTAAAAGTTTTTATAATTATTTACATACTTGTTATTTAATGTACATATATGTTACTAAATGTTGTCTATTTATCTAATGTTATTGTTTTACTATGTGTGCTATGCGTTCTATTTTTAATTATTTTTATCCATATACACAAGAGTTCTATTTAAGTTTAACCAATTTTAACGTTTGTTGTGCATGATCTTTTTTTGTTACCGTACAATTTCAATTTAATGTTCACACATTTTGCATGCATAGACTTTAATTAAAAGTTTTTATAATTATTTACATACTTGTTATTTAATGTACATATATGTTACTAAATGTTGTCTATTTATCTAATGTTATTGTTTTACTATGTGTGCTATGCGTTCTATTTTTAATTATTTTTATCCATATACACAAGAGTTCTATTTAAGTTTAACCAATTTTAACGTTTGTTGTGCATGATTTTTTTTGTTACCGTACAATTTCAATTTAATGTTCACACATTTTGCATGCATAGACTTTAATTAAAAGTTTTTATAATTATTTACATACTTGTTATTTAATGTACATATATGTTACTAAATGTTGTCTATTTATCTAATGTTATTGTTTTACTATGTGTGCTATGCGTTCTATTTTTAATTATTTTTATCCATATACACAAGAGTTCTATTTAAGTTTAACCAATTTTAACGTTTGTTGTGCATGATTTTTTTTGTTACCGTACAATTTCAATTTAATGTTCACACATTTTGCATGCATAGACTTTAATTAAAAGTTTTTATAATTATTTACATACTTGTTATTTAATGTACATATATGTTACTAAATGTTGTCTATTTATCTAATGTTATTGTTTTACTATGTGTGCTATGCGTTCTATTTTTAATTATTTTTATCCATATACACAAGAGTTCTATTTAAGTTTAACCAATTTTAACGTTTGTTGTGCATGATTTTTTTTGTTACCGTACAATTTCAATTTAATGTTCACACATTTTGCATGCATAGACTTTAATTAAAAGTTTTTATAATTATTTACATACTTGTTATTTAATGTACATATATGTTACTAAATGTTGTCTATTTATCTAATGTTATTGTTTTACTATGTGTGCTATGCGTTCTATTTTTAATTATTTTTATCCATATACACAAGAGTTCTATTTAAGTTTAACCAATTTTAACGTTTGTTGTGCATGATTTTTTTTGTTACCGTACAATTTCAATTTAATGTTCACACATTTTGCATGCATAGACTTTAATTAAAAGTTTTTATAATTATTTACATACTTGTTATTTAATGTACATATATGTTACTAAATGTTGTCTATTTATCTAATGTTATTGTTTTACTATGTGTGCTATGCGTTCTATTTTTAATTATTTTTATCCATATACACAAGAGTTCTATTTAAGTTTAACCAATTTTAACGTTTGTTGTGCATGATTTTTTTTGTTACCGTACAATTTCAATTTAATGTTCACACATTTTGCATGCATAGACTTTAATTAAAAGTTTTTATAATTATTTACATACTTGTTATTTAATGTACATATATGTTACTAAATGTTGTCTATTTATCTAATGTTATTGTTTTACTATATGTGCTATGCGTTCTATTTTTAATTATTTTTATCCATATACACAAGAGTTCTATTTAAGTTTAACCAATTTTAACGTTTGTTGTGCATGATCTTTTTTTTTGACCGTACAATTTCAATTTAATGTTCACACATTTTGCATGCATAGACTTTAATTAAAAGTTTTTATAATTATTTACATACTTGTTATTTAATGTACATATATGTTACTAAATGTTGTCTATTTATCTAATGTTATTGTTTTACTATGTGTGCTATGCGTTCTATTTTTAATTATTTTTATCCATATACACAATAGTTCTATTTAAGTTTAACCAATTTTAATGTTTGTTGTGCATGATTTTTTTTGTTACCGTAAAATTTCAATTTAATGTTCACACATTTTGCATGCATAGACTTTAATTAAAAGTTTTTATAATTATTTACATACTTGTTATTTAATGTACATATATGTTACTAAATGTTGTCTATTTATCTAATGTTATTGTTTTACTATGTGTGCTATGCGTTCTATTTTTAATTATTTTTATCCATATACACAAGAGTTCTATTTAAGTTTAACCAATTTTAACGTTTGTTGTGCATGATCTTTTTTTGTTACCGTACAATTTCAATTTAATGTTCACACATTTTGCATGCATAGACTTTAATTAAAAGTTTTTATAATTATTTACATACTTGTTATTTAATGTACATATATGTTACTAAATGTTGTCTATTTATCTAATATTATTGTTTTACTATGTGTTTTATGCGTTCTATTTTTTATTATTTTTATACATATACACAAGAATTCTATTTAAATTTAACCAATTTTAACGTTTGTTGTGCATGATCTTTTGTTGTTACCGTACAATTTCAATTTAATGTTCACACATTTTGCATGCATAGACTTAAATTAAAAGTTTTAATAACTATTTACATACTTGTTATTTAATGTACATATATGTTACTAAATGTTGTCTATTTATCTAATATTATTGTTTTACTATATGTGCTATGCGTTCTATTTTTAATTATTTTTATCCATATACACAAGAGTTCTATTTAAGTTTAACCAATTTTAACGTTTGTTGTGCATGATCTTTTTTTGTTACCGTACAATTTCAATTTAATGTTCACACATTTTGCATGCATAGACTTTAATTAAAAGTTTTTATAATTATTTACATACTTGTTATTTAATGTACATATATGTTACTAAATGTTGTCTATTTATCTAATGTTATTGTTTTACTATGTGTGCTATGCGTTCTATTTTTAATTATTTTTATCCATATACACAAGAGTTCTATTTAAGTTTAACCAATTTTAACGTTTGTTGTGCATGATCTTTTTTTGTTACCGTACAATTTCAATTTAATGTTCACACATTTTGCATGCATAGACTTTAATTAAAAGTTTTTATAATTATTTACATACTTGTTATTTAATGTACATATATGTTACTAAATGTTGTCTATTTATCTAATGTTATTGTTTTACTATGTGTGCTATGCGTTCTATTTTTAATTATTTTTATCCATATACACAAGAGTTCTATTTAAGTTTAACCAATTTTAACGTTTGTTGTGCATGATTTTTTTTGTTACCGTACAATTTCAATTTAATGTTCACACATTTTGCATGCATAGACTTTAATTAAAAGTTTTTATAATTATTTACATACTTGTTATTTAATGTACATATATGTTACTAAATGTTGTCTATTTATCTAATGTTATTGTTTTACTATATGTGCTATGCGTTCTATTTTTAATTATTTTTATCCATATACACAAGAGTTCTATTTAAGTTTAACCAATTTTAACGTTTGTTGTGCATGATTTTTTTTGTTACCGTACAATTTCAATTTAATGTTCACACATTTTGCATGCATAGACTTTAATTAAAAGTTTTTATAATTATTTACATACTTGTTATTTAATGTACATATATGTTACTAAATGTTGTCTATTTATCTAATGTTATTGTTTTACTATGTGTGCTATGCGTTCTATTTTTAATTATTTTTATCCATATACACAAGAGTTCTATTTAAGTTTAACCAATTTTAACGTTTGTTGTGCATGATCTTTTTTTGTTACCGTACAATTTCAATTTAATGTTCACACATTTTGCATGCATAGACTTTAATTAAAAGTTTTTATAATTATTTACATACTTGTTATTTAATGTACATATATGTTACTAAATGTTGTCTATTTATCTAATGTTATTGTTTTACTATGTGTGCTATGCGTTCTATTTTTAATTATTTTTATCCATATACACAAGAGTTCTATTTAAGTTTAACCAATTTTAACGTTTGTTGTGCATGATTTTTTTTGTTACCGTACAATTTCAATTTAATGTTCACACATTTTGCATGCATAGACTTTAATTAAAAGTTTTTATAATTATTTACATACTTGTTATTTAATGTACATATATGTTACTAAATGTTGTCTATTTATCTAATGTTATTGTTTTACTATGTGTGCTATGCGTTCTATTTTTAATTATTTTTATCCATATACACAAGAGTTCTATTTAAGTTTAACCAATTTTAACGTTTGTTGTGCATGATTTTTTTTGTTACCGTACAATTTCAATTTAATGTTCACACATTTTGCATGCATAGACTTTAATTAAAAGTTTTTATAATTATTTACATACTTGTTATTTAATGTACATATATGTTACTAAATGTTGTCTATTTATCTAATGTTATTGTTTTACTATGTGTGCTATGCGTTCTATTTTTAATTATTTTTATCCATATACACAAGAGTTCTATTTAAGTTTAACCAATTTTAACGTTTGTTGTGCATGATCTTTTTTTGTTACCGTACAATTTCAATTTAATGTTCACACATTTTGCATGCATAGACTTTAATTAAAAGTTTTTATAATTATTTACATACTTGTTATTTAATGTACATATATGTTACTAAATGTTGTCTATTTATCTAATGTTATTGTTTTACTATGTGTGCTATGCGTTCTATTTTTAATTATTTTTATCCATATACACAAGAGTTCTATTTAAGTTTAACCAATTTTAACGTTTGTTGTGCATGATTTTTTTTGTTACCGTACAATTTCAATTTAATGTTCACACATTTTGCATGCATAGACTTTAATTAAAAGTTTTTATAATTATTTACATACTTGTTATTTAATGTACATATATGTTACTAAATGTTGTCTATTTATCTAATGTTATTGTTTTACTATGTGTGCTATGCGTTCTATTTTTAATTATTTTTATCCATATACACAAGAGTTCTATTTAAGTTTAACCAATTTTAACGTTTGTTGTGCATGATTTTTTTTGTTACCGTACAATTTCAATTTAATGTTCACACATTTTGCATGCATAGACTTTAATTAAAAGTTTTTATAATTATTTACATACTTGTTATTTAATGTACATATATGTTACTAAATGTTGTCTATTTATCTAATGTTATTGTTTTACTATGTGTGCTATGCGTTCTATTTTTAATTATTTTTATCCATATACACAAGAGTTCTATTTAAGTTTAACCAATTTTAACGTTTGTTGTGCATGATCTTTTTTTGTTACCGTACAATTTCAATTTAATGTTCACACATTTTGCATGCATAGACTTTAATTAAAAGTTTTTATAATTATTTACATACTTGTTATTTAATGTACATATATGTTACTAAATGTTGTCTATTTATCTAATGTTATTGTTTTACTATGTGTGCTATGCGTTCTATTTTTAATTATTTTTATCCATATACACAAGAGTTCTATTTAAGTTTAACCAATTTTAACGTTTGTTGTGCATGATCTTTTTTTGTTACCGTACAATTTCAATTTAATGTTCACACATTTTGCATGCATAGACTTTAATTAAAAGTTTTTATAATTATTTACATACTTGTTATTTAATGTACATATATGTTACTAAATGTTGTCTATTTATCTAATGTTATTGTTTTACTATGTGTGCTATGCGTTCTATTTTTAATTATTTTTATCCATATACACAAGAGTTCTATTTAAGTTTAACCAATTTTAACGTTTGTTGTGCATGATTTTTTTTGTTACCGTACAATTTCAATTTAATGTTCACACATTTTGCATGCATAGACTTTAATTAAAAGTTTTTATAATTATTTACATACTTGTTATTTAATGTACATATATGTTACTAAATGTTGTCTATTTATCTAATGTTATTGTTTTACTATGTGTGCTATGCGTTCTATTTTTAATTATTTTTATCCATATACACAAGAGTTCTATTTAAGTTTAACCAATTTTAACGTTTGTTGTGCATGATCTTTTTTTGTTACCGTACAATTTCAATTTAATGTTCACACATTTTGCATGCATAGACTTTAATTAAAAGTTTTTATAATTATTTACATACTTGTTATTTAATGTACATATATGTTACTAAATGTTGTCTATTTATCTAATGTTATTGTTTTACTATGTGTGCTATGCGTTCTATTTTTAATTATTTTTATCCATATACACAAGAGTTCTATTTAAGTTTAACCAATTTTAACGTTTGTTGTGCATGATCTTTTTTTGTTACCGTACAATTTCAATTTAATGTTCACACATTTTGCATGCATAGACTTTAATTAAAAGTTTTTATAATTATTTACATACTTGTTATTTAATGTACATATATGTTACTAAATGTTGTCTATTTATCTAATGTTATTGTTTTACTATGTGTGCTATGCGTTCTATTTTTAATTATTTTTATCCATATACACAAGAGTTCTATTTAAGTTTAACCAATTTTAACGTTTGTTGTGCATGATTTTTTTTGTTACCGTACAATTTCAATTTAATGTTCACACATTTTGCATGCATAGACTTTAATTAAAAGTTTTTATAATTATTTACATACTTGTTATTTAATGTACATATATGTTACTAAATGTTGTCTATTTATCTAATGTTATTGTTTTACTATGTGTGCTATGCGTTCTATTTTTAATTATTTTTATCCATATACACAAGAGTTCTATTTAAGTTTAACCAATTTTAACGTTTGTTGTGCATGATTTTTTTTGTTACCGTACAATTTCAATTTAATGTTCACACATTTTGCATGCATAGACTTTAATTAAAAGTTTTTATAATTATTTACATACTTGTTATTTAATGTACATATATGTTACTAAATGTTGTCTATTTATCTAATGTTATTGTTTTACTATGTGTGCTATGCGTTCTATTTTTAATTATTTTTATCCATATACACAAGAGTTCTATTTAAGTTTAACCAATTTTAACGTTTGTTGTGCATGATTTTTTTTGTTACCGTACAATTTCAATTTAATGTTCACACATTTTGCATGCATAGACTTTAATTAAAAGTTTTTATAATTATTTACATACTTGTTATTTAATGTACATATATGTTACTAAATGTTGTCTATTTATCTAATGTTATTGTTTTACTATGTGTGCTATGCGTTCTATTTTTAATTATTTTTATCCATATACACAAGAGTTCTATTTAAGTTTAACCAATTTTAACGTTTGTTGTGCATGATCTTTTTTGTTACCGTACAATTTCAATTTAATGTTCACACATTTTGCATGCATAGACTTTAATTAAAAGTTTTTATAATTATTTACATACTTGTTATTTAATGTACATATATGTTACTAAATGTTGTCTATTTATCTAATGTTATTGTTTTACTATGTGTGCTATGCGTTCTATTTTTAATTATTTTTATCCATATACACAAGAGTTCTATTTAAGTTTAACCAATTTTAACGTTTGTTGTGCATGATCTTTTTTGTTACCGTACAATTTCAATTTAATGTTCACACATTTTGCATGCATAGACTTTAATTAAAAGTTTTTATAATTATTTACATACTTGTTATTTAATGTACATATATGTTACTAAATGTTGTCTATTTATCTAATGTTATTGTTTTACTATGTGTGCTATGCGTTCTATTTTTAATTATTTTTATCCATATACACAAGAGTTCTATTTAAGTTTAACCAATTTTAACGTTTGTTGTGCATGATTTTTTTTGTTACCGTACAATTTCAATTTAATGTTCACACATTTTGCATGCATAGACTTTAATTAAAAGTTTTTATAATTATTTACATACTTGTTATTTAATGTACATATATGTTACTAAATGTTGTCTATTTATCTAATGTTATTGTTTTACTATGTGTGCTATGCGTTCTATTTTTAATTATTTTTATCCATATACACAAGAGTTCTATTTAAGTTTAACCAATTTTAACGTTTGTTGTGCATGATTTTTTTTGTTACCGTACAATTTCAATTTAATGTTCACACATTTTGCATGCATAGACTTTAATTAAAAGTTTTTATAATTATTTACATACTTGTTATTTAATGTACATATATGTTACTAAATGTTGTCTATTTATCTAATGTTATTGTTTTACTATGTGTGCTATGCGTTCTATTTTTAATTATTTTTATCCATATACACAAGAGTTCTATTTAAGTTTAACCAATTTTAACGTTTGTTGTGCATGATTTTTTTTGTTACCGTACAATTTCAATTTAATGTTCACACATTTTGCATGCATAGACTTTAATTAAAAGTTTTTATAATTATTTACATACTTGTTATTTAATGTACATATATGTTACTAAATGTTGTCTATTTATCTAATGTTATTGTTTTACTATGTGTGCTATGCGTTCTATTTTTAATTATTTTTATCCATATACACAAGAGTTCTATTTAAGTTTAACCAATTTTAACGTTTGTTGTGCATGATCTTTTTTTGTTACCGTACAATTTCAATTTAATGTTCACACATTTTGCATGCATAGACTTTAATTAAAAGTTTTTATAATTATTTACATACTTGTTATTTAATGTACATATATGTTACTAAATGTTGTCTATTTATCTAATGTTATTGTTTTACTATGTGTGCTATGCGTTCTATTTTTAATTATTTTTATCCATATACACAAGAGTTCTATTTAAGTTTAACCAATTTTAACGTTTGTTGTGCATGATTTTTTTTGTTACCGTACAATTTCAATTTAATGTTCACACATTTTGCATGCATAGACTTTAATTAAAAGTTTTTATAATTATTTACATACTTGTTATTTAATGTACATATATGTTACTAAATGTTGTCTATTTATCTAATGTTATTGTTTTACTATGTGTGCTATGCGTTCTATTTTTAATTATTTTTATCCATATACACAAGAGTTCTATTTAAGTTTAACCAATTTTAACGTTTGTTGTGCATGATTTTTTTTGTTACCGTACAATTTCAATTTAATGTTCACACATTTTGCATGCATAGACTTTAATTAAAAGTTTTTATAATTATTTACATACTTGTTATTTAATGTACATATATGTTACTAAATGTTGTCTATTTATCTAATGTTATTGTTTTACTATGTGTGCTATGCGTTCTATTTTTAATTATTTTTATCCATATACACAAGAGTTCTATTTAAGTTTAACCAATTTTAACGTTTGTTGTGCATGATTTTTTTTGTTACCGTACAATTTCAATTTAATGTTCACACATTTTGCATGCATAGACTTTAATTAAAAGTTTTTATAATTATTTACATACTTGTTATTTAATGTACATATATGTTACTAAATGTTGTCTATTTATCTAATGTTATTGTTTTACTATGTGTGCTATGCGTTCTATTTTTAATTATTTTTATCCATATACACAAGAGTTCTATTTAAGTTTAACCAATTTTAACGTTTGTTGTGCATGATCTTTTTTTGTTACCGTACAATTTCAATTTAATGTTCACACATTTTGCATGCATAGACTTTAATTAAAAGTTTTTATAATTATTTACATACTTGTTATTTAATGTACATATATGTTACTAAATGTTGTCTATTTATCTAATGTTATTGTTTTACTATGTGTGCTATGCGTTCTATTTTTAATTATTTTTATCCATATACACAAGAGTTCTATTTAAGTTTAACCAATTTTAACGTTTGTTGTGCATGATTTTTTTTGTTACCGTACAATTTCAATTTAATGTTCACACATTTTGCATGCATAGACTTTAATTAAAAGTTTTTATAATTATTTACATACTTGTTATTTAATGTACATATATGTTACTAAATGTTGTCTATTTATCTAATGTTATTGTTTTACTATGTGTGCTATGCGTTCTATTTTTAATTATTTTTATCCATATACACAAGAGTTCTATTTAAGTTTAACCAATTTTAACGTTTGTTGTGCATGATCTTTTTTTGTTACCGTACAATTTCAATTTAATGTTCACACATTTTGCATGCATAGACTTTAATTAAAAGTTTTTATAATTATTTACATACTTGTTATTTAATGTACATATATGTTACTAAATGTTGTCTATTTATCTAATGTTATTGTTTTACTATGTGTGCTATGCGTTCTATTTTTAATTATTTTTATCCATATACACAAGAGTTCTATTTAAGTTTAACCAATTTTAACGTTTGTTGTGCATGATTTTTTTTGTTACCGTACAATTTCAATTTAATGTTCACACATTTTGCATGCATAGACTTTAATTAAAAGTTTTTATAATTATTTACATACTTGTTATTTAATGTACATATATGTTACTAAATGTTGTCTATTTATCTAATGTTATTGTTTTACTATGTGTGCTATGCGTTCTATTTTTAATTATTTTTATCCATATACACAAGAGTTCTATTTAAGTTTAACCAATTTTAACGTTTGTTGTGCATGATCTTTTTTGTTACCGTACAATTTCAATTTAATGTTCACACATTTTGCATGCATAGACTTTAATTAAAAGTTTTATAATTATTAACTTACTTGTTATTTAATGTACATATATGTTACTAAATGTTGTCTATTTATCTAATGTTATTGTTTTACTATGTGTGCTATGCGTTCTATTTTTAATTATTTTTATCCATATACACAAGAGTTCTATTTAAGTTTAACCAATTTTAACGTTTGTTGTGCATGATTTTTTTTGTTACCGTACAATTTCAATTTAATGTTCACACATTTTGCATGCATAGACTTTAATTAAAAGTTTTTATAATTATTTACATACTTGTTATTTAATGTACATATATGTTACTAAATGTTGTCTATTTATCTAATGTTATTGTTTTACTATGTGTGCTATGCGTTCTATTTTTAATTATTTTTATCCATATACACAAGAGTTCTATTTAAGTTTAACCAATTTTAACGTTTGTTGTGCATGATCTTTTTTTGTTACCGTACAATTTCAATTTAATGTTCACACATTTTGCATGCATAGACTTTAATTAAAAGTTTTTATAATTATTTACATACTTGTTATTTAATGTACATATATGTTACTAAATGTTGTCTATTTATCTAATGTTATTGTTTTACTATGTGTGCTATGCGTTCTATTTTTAATTATTTTTATCCATATACACAAGAGTTCTATTTAAGTTTAACCAATTTTAACGTTTGTTGTGCATGATCTTTTTTTGTTACCGTACAATTTCAATTTAATGTTCACACATTTTGCATGCATAGACTTTAATTAAAAGTTTTTATAATTATTTACATACTTGTTATTTAATGTACATATATGTTACTAAATGTTGTCTATTTATCTAATGTTATTGTTTTACTATGTGTGCTATGCGTTCTATTTTTAATTATTTTTATCCATATACACAAGAGTTCTATTTAAGTTTAACCAATTTTAACGTTTGTTGTGCATGATTTTTTTTGTTACCGTACAATTTCAATTTAATGTTCACACATTTTGCATGCATAGACTTTAATTAAAAGTTTTTATAATTATTTACATACTTGTTATTTAATGTACATATATGTTACTAAATGTTGTCTATTTATCTAATGTTATTGTTTTACTATGTGTGCTATGCGTTCTATTTTTAATTATTTTTATCCATATACACAAGAGTTCTATTTAAGTTTAACCAATTTTAACGTTTGTTGTGCATGATTTTTTTTGTTACCGTACAATTTCAATTTAATGTTCACACATTTTGCATGCATAGACTTTAATTAAAAGTTTTTATAATTATTTACATACTTGTTATTTAATGTACATATATGTTACTAAATGTTGTCTATTTATCTAATGTTATTGTTTTACTATGTGTGCTATGCGTTCTATTTTTAATTATTTTTATCCATATACACAAGAGTTCTATTTAAGTTTAACCAATTTTAACGTTTGTTGTGCATGATTTTTTTTGTTACCGTACAATTTCAATTTAATGTTCACACATTTTGCATGCATAGACTTTAATTAAAAGTTTTTATAATTATTTACATACTTGTTATTTAATGTACATATATGTTACTAAATGTTGTCTATTTATCTAATGTTATTGTTTTACTATGTGTGCTATGCGTTCTATTTTTAATTATTTTTATCCATATACACAAGAGTTCTATTTAAGTTTAACCAATTTTAACGTTTGTTGTGCATGATTTTTTTTGTTACCGTACAATTTCAATTTAATGTTCACACATTTTGCATGCATAGACTTTAATTAAAAGTTTTTATAATTATTTACATACTTGTTATTTAATGTACATATATGTTACTAAATGTTGTCTATTTATCTAATGTTATTGTTTTACTATGTGTGCTATGCGTTCTATTTTTAATTATTTTTATCCATATACACAAGAGTTCTATTTAAGTTTAACCAATTTTAACGTTTGTTGTGCATGATTTTTTTTGTTACCGTACAATTTCAATTTAATGTTCACACATTTTGCATGCATAGACTTTAATTAAAAGTTTTTATAATTATTTACATACTTGTTATTTAATGTACATATATGTTACTAAATGTTGTCTATTTATCTAATGTTATTGTTTTACTATGTGTGCTATGCGTTCTATTTTTAATTATTTTTATCCATATACACAAGAGTTCTATTTAAGTTTAACCAATTTTAACGTTTGTTGTGCATGATTTTTTTTGTTACCGTACAATTTCAATTTAATGTTCACACATTTTGCATGCATAGACTTTAATTAAAAGTTTTTATAATTATTTACATACTTGTTATTTAATGTACATATATGTTACTAAATGTTGTCTATTTATCTAATGTTATTGTTTTACTATGTGTGCTATGCGTTCTATTTTTAATTATTTTTATCCATATACACAAGAGTTCTATTTAAGTTTAACCAATTTTAACGTTTGTTGTGCATGATCTTTTTTTGTTACCGTACAATTTCAATTTAATGTTCACACATTTTGCATGCATAGACTTTAATTAAAAGTTTTTATAATTATTTACATACTTGTTATTTAATGTACATATATGTTACTAAATGTTGTCTATTTATCTAATGTTATTGTTTTACTATGTGTGCTATGCGTTCTATTTTTAATTATTTTTATCCATATACACAAGAGTTCTATTTAAGTTTAACCAATTTTAACGTTTGTTGTGCATGATTTTTTTTGTTACCGTACAATTTCAATTTAATGTTCACACATTTTGCATGCATAGACTTTAATTAAAAGTTTTTATAATTATTTACATACTTGTTATTTAATGTACATATATGTTACTAAATGTTGTCTATTTATCTAATGTTATTGTTTTACTATGTGTGCTATGCGTTCTATTTTTAATTATTTTTATCCATATACACAAGAGTTCTATTTAAGTTTAACCAATTTTAACGTTTGTTGTGCATGATCTTTTTTTGTTACCGTACAATTTCAATTTAATGTTCACACATTTTGCATGCATAGACTTTAATTAAAAGTTTTTATAATTATTTACATACTTGTTATTTAATGTACATATATGTTACTAAATGTTGTCTATTTATCTAATGTTATTGTTTTACTATATGTGCTATGCGTTCTATTTTTAATTATTTTTATCCATATACACAAGAGTTCTATTTAAGTTTAACCAATTTTAACGTTTGTTGTGCATGATTTTTTTTGTTACCGTACAATTTCAATTTAATGTTCACACATTTTGCATGCATAGACTTTAATTAAAAGTTTTTATAATTATTTACATACTTGTTATTTAATGTACATATATGTTACTAAATGTTGTCTATTTATCTAATGTTATTGTTTTACTATGTGTGCTATGCGTTCTATTTTTAATTATTTTTATCCATATACACAAGAGTTCTATTTAAGTTTAACCAATTTTAACGTTTGTTGTGCATGATTTTTTTTGTTACCGTACAATTTCAATTTAATGTTCACACATTTTGCATGCATAGACTTTAATTAAAAGTTTTTATAATTATTTACATACTTGTTATTTAATGTACATATATGTTACTAAATGTTGTCTATTTATCTAATGTTATTGTTTTACTATGTGTGCTATGCGTTCTATTTTTAATTATTTTTATCCATATACACAAGAGTTCTATTTAAGTTTAACCAATTTTAACGTTTGTTGTGCATGATTTTTTTTGTTACCGTACAATTTCAATTTAATGTTCACACATTTTGCATGCATAGACTTTAATTAAAAGTTTTTATAATTATTTACATACTTGTTATTTAATGTACATATATGTTACTAAATGTTGTCTATTTATCTAATGTTATTGTTTTACTATGTGTGCTATGCGTTCTATTTTTAATTATTTTTATCCATATACACAAGAGTTCTATTTAAGTTTAACCAATTTTAACGTTTGTTGTGCATGATTTTTTTTGTTACCGTACAATTTCAATTTAATGTTCACACATTTTGCATGCATAGACTTTAATTAAAAGTTTTTATAATTATTTACATACTTGTTATTTAATGTACATATATGTTACTAAATGTTGTCTATTTATCTAATGTTAT
Source organism: Hippophae gyantsensis (assembly GCA_030763125.1). Taxonomy (NCBI): domain Eukaryota; kingdom Viridiplantae; phylum Streptophyta; class Magnoliopsida; order Rosales; family Elaeagnaceae; genus Hippophae; species Hippophae gyantsensis. The sequence continues at coordinate 29,230,614 of CM061032.1, forward strand.
TGTTTTACTATGTGTGCTATGCGTTCTATTTTTAATTATTTTTATCCATATACACAAGAGTTCTATTTAAGTTTAACCAATTTTAACGTTTGTTGTGCATGATTTTTTTTGTTACCGTACAATTTCAATTTAATGTTCACACATTTTGCATGCATAGACTTTAATTAAAAGTTTTTATAATTATTTACATACTTGTTATTTAATGTACATATATGTTACTAAATGTTGTCTATTTATCTAATGTTATTGTTTTACTATGTGTGCTATGCGTTCTATTTTTAATTATTTTTATCCATATACACAAGAGTTCTATTTAAGTTTAACCAATTTTAACGTTTGTTGTGCATGATTTTTTTTGTTACCGTACAATTTCAATTTAATGTTCACACATTTTGCATGCATAGACTTTAATTAAAAGTTTTTATAATTATTTACATACTTGTTATTTAATGTACATATATGTTACTAAATGTTGTCTATTTATCTAATGTTATTGTTTTACTATGTGTGCTATGCGTTCTATTTTTAATTATTTTTATCCATATACACAAGAGTTCTATTTAAGTTTAACCAATTTTAACGTTTGTTGTGCATGATTTTTTTTGTTACCGTACAATTTCAATTTAATGTTCACACATTTTGCATGCATAGACTTTAATTAAAAGTTTTTATAATTATTTACATACTTGTTATTTAATGTACATATATGTTACTAAATGTTGTCTATTTATCTAATGTTATTGTTTTACTATATGTGCTATGCGTTCTATTTTTAATTATTTTTATCCATATACACAAGAGTTCTATTTAAGTTTAACCAATTTTAACGTTTGTTGTGCATGATTTTTTTTGTTACCGTACAATTTCAATTTAATGTTCACACATTTTGCATGCATAGACTTTAATTAAAAGTTTTTATAATTATTTACATACTTGTTATTTAATGTACATATATGTTACTAAATGTTGTCTATTTATCTAATGTTATTGTTTTACTATGTGTGCTATGCGTTCTATTTTTAATTATTTTTATCCATATACACAAGAGTTCTATTTAAGTTTAACCAATTTTAACGTTTGTTGTGCATGATTTTTTTTGTTACCGTACAATTTCAATTTAATGTTCACACATTTTGCATGCATAGACTTTAATTAAAAGTTTTTATAATTATTTACATACTTGTTATTTAATGTACATATATGTTACTAAATGTTGTCTATTTATCTAATGTTATTGTTTTACTATGTGTGCTATGCGTTCTATTTTTAATTATTTTTATCCATATACACAAGAGTTCTATTTAAGTTTAACCAATTTTAACGTTTGTTGTGCATGATTTTTTTTGTTACCGTACAATTTCAATTTAATGTTCACACATTTTGCATGCATAGACTTTAATTAAAAGTTTTTATAATTATTTACATACTTGTTATTTAATGTACATATATGTTACTAAATGTTGTCTATTTATCTAATGTTATTGTTTTACTATATGTGCTATGCGTTCTATTTTTAATTATTTTTATCCATATACACAAGAGTTCTATTTAAGTTTAACCAATTTTAACGTTTGTTGTGCATGATTTTTTTTGTTACCGTACAATTTCAATTTAATGTTCACACATTTTGCATGCATAGACTTTAATTAAAAGTTTTTATAATTATTTACATACTTGTTATTTAATGTACATATATGTTACTAAATGTTGTCTATTTATCTAATGTTATTGTTTTACTATGTGTGCTATGCGTTCTATTTTTAATTATTTTTATCCATATACACAAGAGTTCTATTTAAGTTTAACCAATTTTAACGTTTGTTGTGCATGATCTTTTTTTGTTACCGTACAATTTCAATTTAATGTTCACACATTTTGCATGCATAGACTTTAATTAAAAGTTTTTATAATTATTTACATACTTGTTATTTAATGTACATATATGTTACTAAATGTTGTCTATTTATCTAATGTTATTGTTTTACTATGTGTGCTATGCGTTCTATTTTTAATTATTTTTATCCATATACACAAGAGTTCTATTTAAGTTTAACCAATTTTAACGTTTGTTGTGCATGATTTTTTTTGTTACCGTACAATTTCAATTTAATGTTCACACATTTTGCATGCATAGACTTTAATTAAAAGTTTTTATAATTATTTACATACTTGTTATTTAATGTACATATATGTTACTAAATGTTGTCTATTTATCTAATGTTATTGTTTTACTATGTGTGCTATGCGTTCTATTTTTAATTATTTTTATCCATATACACAAGAGTTCTATTTAAGTTTAACCAATTTTAACGTTTGTTGTGCATGATCTTTTTTTGTTACCGTACAATTTCAATTTAATGTTCACACATTTTGCATGCATAGACTTTAATTAAAAGTTTTTATAATTATTTACATACTTGTTATTTAATGTACATATATGTTACTAAATGTTGTCTATTTATCTAATGTTATTGTTTTACTATGTGTGCTATGCGTTCTATTTTTAATTATTTTTATCCATATACACAAGAGTTCTATTTAAGTTTAACCAATTTTAACGTTTGTTGTGCATGATTTTTTTTGTTACCGTACAATTTCAATTTAATGTTCACACATTTTGCATGCATAGACTTTAATTAAAAGTTTTTATAATTATTTACATACTTGTTATTTAATGTACATATATGTTACTAAATGTTGTCTATTTATCTAATGTTATTGTTTTACTATGTGTGCTATGCGTTCTATTTTTAATTATTTTTATCCATATACACAAGAGTTCTATTTAAGTTTAACCAATTTTAACGTTTGTTGTGCATGATTTTTTTTGTTACCGTACAATTTCAATTTAATGTTCACACATTTTGCATGCATAGACTTTAATTAAAAGTTTTTATAATTATTTACATACTTGTTATTTAATGTACATATATGTTACTAAATGTTGTCTATTTATCTAATGTTATTGTTTTACTATGTGTGCTATGCGTTCTATTTTTAATTATTTTTATCCATATACACAAGAGTTCTATTTAAGTTTAACCAATTTTAACGTTTGTTGTGCATGATTTTTTTTGTTACCGTACAATTTCAATTTAATGTTCACACATTTTGCATGCATAGACTTTAATTAAAAGTTTTTATAATTATTTACATACTTGTTATTTAATGTACATATATGTTACTAAATGTTGTCTATTTATCTAATGTTATTGTTTTACTATGTGTGCTATGCGTTCTATTTTTAATTATTTTTATCCATATACACAAGAGTTCTATTTAAGTTTAACCAATTTTAACGTTTGTTGTGCATGATTTTTTTTGTTACCGTACAATTTCAATTTAATGTTCACACATTTTGCATGCATAGACTTTAATTAAAAGTTTTTATAATTATTTACATACTTGTTATTTAATGTACATATATGTTACTAAATGTTGTCTATTTATCTAATGTTATTGTTTTACTATGTGTGCTATGCGTTCTATTTTTAATTATTTTTATCCATATACACAAGAGTTCTATTTAAGTTTAACCAATTTTAACGTTTGTTGTGCATGATCTTTTTTTGTTACCGTACAATTTCAATTTAATGTTCACACATTTTGCATGCATAGACTTTAATTAAAAGTTTTTATAATTATTTACATACTTGTTATTTAATGTACATATATGTTACTAAATGTTGTCTATTTATCTAATGTTATTGTTTTACTATGTGTGCTATGCGTTCTATTTTTAATTATTTTTATCCATATACACAAGAGTTCTATTTAAGTTTAACCAATTTTAACGTTTGTTGTGCATGATTTTTTTTGTTACCGTACAATTTCAATTTAATGTTCACACATTTTGCATGCATAGACTTTAATTAAAAGTTTTTATAATTATTTACATACTTGTTATTTAATGTACATATATGTTACTAAATGTTGTCTATTTATCTAATGTTATTGTTTTACTATGTGTGCTATGCGTTCTATTTTTAATTATTTTTATCCATATACACAAGAGTTCTATTTAAGTTTAACCAATTTTAACGTTTGTTGTGCATGATTTTTTTTGTTACCGTACAATTTCAATTTAATGTTCACACATTTTGCATGCATAGACTTTAATTAAAAGTTTTTATAATTATTTACATACTTGTTATTTAATGTACATATATGTTACTAAATGTTGTCTATTTATCTAATGTTATTGTTTTACTATATGTGCAATGCGTTCTATTTTTAATTATTTTTATCCATATACACAAGAGTTCTATTTAAGTTTAACCAATTTTAACGTTTGTTGTGCATGATTTTTTTTGTTACCGTACAATTTCAATTTAATGTTCACACATTTTGCATGCATAGACTTTAATTAAAAGTTTTTATAATTATTTACATACTTGTTATTTAATGTACATATATGTTACTAAATGTTGTCTATTTATCTAATGTTATTGTTTTACTATGTGTGCTATGCGTTCTATTTTTAATTATTTTTATCCATATACACAAGAGTTCTATTTAAGTTTAACCAATTTTAACGTTTGTTGTGCATGATTTTTTTTGTTACCGTACAATTTCAATTTAATGTTCACACATTTTGCATGCATAGACTTTAATTAAAAGTTTTTATAATTATTTACATACTTGTTATTTAATGTACATATATGTTACTAAATGTTGTCTATTTATCTAATGTTATTGTTTTACTATGTGTGCTATGCGTTCTATTTTTAATTATTTTTATCCATATACACAAGAGTTCTATTTAAGTTTAACCAATTTTAACGTTTGTTGTGCATGATTTTTTTTGTTACCGTACAATTTCAATTTAATGTTCACACATTTTGCATGCATAGACTTTAATTAAAAGTTTTTATAATTATTTACATACTTGTTATTTAATGTACATATATGTTACTAAATGTTGTCTATTTATCTAATGTTATTGTTTTACTATGTGTGCTATGCGTTCTATTTTTAATTATTTTTATCCATATACACAAGAGTTCTATTTAAGTTTAACCAATTTTAACGTTTGTTGTGCATGATCTTTTTTTGTTACCGTACAATTTCAATTTAATGTTCACACATTTTGCATGCATAGACTTTAATTAAAAGTTTTTATAATTATTTACATACTTGTTATTTAATGTACATATATGTTACTAAATGTTGTCTATTTATCTAATGTTATTGTTTTACTATATGTGCTATGCGTTCTATTTTTAATTATTTTTATCCATATACACAAGAGTTCTATTTAAGTTTAACCAATTTTAACGTTTGTTGTGCATGATTTTTTTTGTTACCGTACAATTTCAATTTAATGTTCACACATTTTGCATGCATAGACTTTAATTAAAAGTTTTTATAATTATTTACATACTTGTTATTTAATGTACATATATGTTACTAAATGTTGTCTATTTATCTAATGTTATTGTTTTACTATGTGTGCTATGCGTTCTATTTTTAATTATTTTTATCCATATACACAAGAGTTCTATTTAAGTTTAACCAATTTTAACGTTTGTTGTGCATGATTTTTTTTGTTACCGTACAATTTCAATTTAATGTTCACACATTTTGCATGCATAGACTTTAATTAAAAGTTTTTATAATTATTTACATACTTGTTATTTAATGTACATATATGTTACTAAATGTTGTCTATTTATCTAATGTTATTGTTTTACTATGTGTGCTATGCGTTCTATTTTTAATTATTTTTATCCATATACACAAGAGTTCTATTTAAGTTTAACCAATTTTAACGTTTGTTGTGCATGATCTTTTTTTGTTACCGTACAATTTCAATTTAATGTTCACACATTTTGCATGCATAGACTTTAATTAAAAGTTTTTATAATTATTTACATACTTGTTATTTAATGTACATATATGTTACTAAATGTTGTCTATTTATCTAATGTTATTGTTTTACTATGTGTGCTATGCGTTCTATTTTTAATTATTTTTATCCATATACACAAGAGTTCTATTTAAGTTTAACCAATTTTAACGTTTGTTGTGCATGATTTTTTTTGTTACCGTACAATTTCAATTTAATGTTCACACATTTTGCATGCATAGACTTTAATTAAAAGTTTTTATAATTATTTACATACTTGTTATTTAATGTACATATATGTTACTAAATGTTGTCTATTTATCTAATGTTATTGTTTTACTATGTGTGCTATGCGTTCTATTTTTAATTATTTTTATCCATATACACAAGAGTTCTATTTAAGTTTAACCAATTTTAACGTTTGTTGTGCATGATCTTTTTTTGTTACCGTACAATTTCAATTTAATGTTCACACATTTTGCATGCATAGACTTTAATTAAAAGTTTTTATAATTATTTACATACTTGTTATTTAATGTACATATATGTTACTAAATGTTGTCTATTTATCTAATGTTATTGTTTTACTATGTGTGCTATGCGTTCTATTTTTAATTATTTTTATCCATATACACAAGAGTTCTATTTAAGTTTAACCAATTTTAACGTTTGTTGTGCATGATTTTTTTTGTTACCGTACAATTTCAATTTAATGTTCACACATTTTGCATGCATAGACTTTAATTAAAAGTTTTTATAATTATTTACATACTTGTTATTTAATGTACATATATGTTACTAAATGTTGTCTATTTATCTAATGTTATTGTTTTACTATGTGTGCTATGCGTTCTATTTTTAATTATTTTTATCCATATACACAAGAGTTCTATTTAAGTTTAACCAATTTTAACGTTTGTTGTGCATGATTTTTTTTGTTACCGTACAATTTCAATTTAATGTTCACACATTTTGCATGCATAGACTTTAATTAAAAGTTTTTATAATTATTTACATACTTGTTATTTAATGTACATATATGTTACTAAATGTTGTCTATTTATCTAATGTTATTGTTTTACTATGTGTGCTATGCGTTCTATTTTTAATTATTTTTATCCATATACACAAGAGTTCTATTTAAGTTTAACCAATTTTAACGTTTGTTGTGCATGATCTTTTTTTGTTACCGTACAATTTCAATTTAATGTTCACACATTTTGCATGCATAGACTTTAATTAAAAGTTTTTATAATTATTTACATACTTGTTATTTAATGTACATATATGTTACTAAATGTTGTCTATTTATCTAATGTTATTGTTTTACTATGTGTGCTATGCGTTCTATTTTTAATTATTTTTATCCATATACACAAGAGTTCTATTTAAGTTTAACCAATTTTAACGTTTGTTGTGCATGATCTTTTTTTGTTACCGTACAATTTCAATTTAATGTTCACACATTTTGCATGCATAGACTTTAATTAAAAGTTTTTATAATTATTTACATACTTGTTATTTAATGTACATATATGTTACTAAATGTTGTCTATTTATCTAATGTTATTGTTTTACTATGTGTGCTATGCGTTCTATTTTTAATTATTTTTATCCATATACACAAGAGTTCTATTTAAGTTTAACCAATTTTAACGTTTGTTGTGCATGATCTTTTTTTGTTACCGTACAATTTCAATTTAATGTTCACACATTTTGCATGCATAGACTTTAATTAAAAGTTTTTATAATTATTTACATACTTGTTATTTAATGTACATATATGTTACTAAATGTTGTCTATTTATCTAATGTTATTGTTTTACTATATGTGCTATGCGTTCTATTTTTAATTATTTTTATCCATATACACAAGAGTTCTATTTAAGTTTAACCAATTTTAACGTTTGTTGTGCATGATTTTTTTTGTTACCGTACAATTTCAATTTAATGTTCACACATTTTGCATGCATAGACTTTAATTAAAAGTTTTTATAATTATTTACATACTTGTTATTTAATGTACATATATGTTACTAAATGTTGTCTATTTATCTAATGTTATTGTTTTACTATGTGTGCTATGCGTTCTATTTTTAATTATTTTTATCCATATACACAAGAGTTCTATTTAAGTTTAACCAATTTTAACGTTTGTTGTGCATGATTTTTTTTGTTACCGTACAATTTCAATTTAATGTTCACACATTTTGCATGCATAGACTTTAATTAAAAGTTTTTATAATTATTTACATACTTGTTATTTAATGTACATATATGTTACTAAATGTTGTCTATTTATCTAATGTTATTGTTTTACTATGTGTGCTATGCGTTCTATTTTTAATTATTTTTATCCATATACACAAGAGTTCTATTTAAGTTTAACCAATTTTAACGTTTGTTGTGCATGATCTTTTTTTGTTACCGTACAATTTCAATTTAATGTTCACACATTTTGCATGCATAGACTTTAATTAAAAGTTTTTATAATTATTTACATACTTGTTATTTAATGTACATATATGTTACTAAATGTTGTCTATTTATCTAATGTTATTGTTTTACTATGTGTGCTATGCGTTCTATTTTTAATTATTTTTATCCATATACACAAGAGTTCTATTTAAGTTTAACCAATTTTAACGTTTGTTGTGCATGATCTTTTTTTGTTACCGTACAATTTCAATTTAATGTTCACACATTTTGCATGCATAGACTTTAATTAAAAGTTTTTATAATTATTTACATACTTGTTATTTAATGTACATATATGTTACTAAATGTTGTCTATTTATCTAATGTTATTGTTTTACTATGTGTGCTATGCGTTCTATTTTTAATTATTTTTATCCATATACACAAGAGTTCTATTTAAGTTTAACCAATTTTAACGTTTGTTGTGCATGATCTTTTTTTGTTACCGTACAATTTCAATTTAATGTTCACACATTTTGCATGCATAGACTTTAATTAAAAGTTTTTATAATTATTTACATACTTGTTATTTAATGTACATATATGTTACTAAATGTTGTCTATTTATCTAATGTTATTGTTTTACTATGTGTGCTATGCGTTCTATTTTTAATTATTTTTATCCATATACACAAGAGTTCTATTTAAGTTTAACCAATTTTAACGTTTGTTGTGCATGATTTTTTTTGTTACCGTACAATTTCAATTTAATGTTCACACATTTTGCATGCATAGACTTTAATTAAAAGTTTTTATAATTATTTACATACTTGTTATTTAATGTACATATATGTTACTAAATGTTGTCTATTTATCTAATGTTATTGTTTTACTATATGTGCTATGCGTTCTATTTTTAATTATTTTTATCCATATACACAAGAGTTCTATTTAAGTTTAACCAATTTTAACGTTTGTTGTGCATGATTTTTTTTGTTACCGTACAATTTCAATTTAATGTTCACACATTTTGCATGCATAGACTTTAATTAAAAGTTTTTATAATTATTTACATACTTGTTATTTAATGTACATATATGTTACTAAATGTTGTCTATTTATCTAATGTTATTGTTTTACTATGTGTGCTATGCGTTCTATTTTTAATTATTTTTATCCATATACACAAGAGTTCTATTTAAGTTTAACCAATTTTAACGTTTGTTGTGCATGATTTTTTTTGTTACCGTACAATTTCAATTTAATGTTCACACATTTTGCATGCATAGACTTTAATTAAAAGTTTTTATAATTATTTACATACTTGTTATTTAATGTACATATATGTTACTAAATGTTGTCTATTTATCTAATGTTATTGTTTTACTATGTGTGCTATGCGTTCTATTTTTAATTATTTTTATCCATATACACAAGAGTTCTATTTAAGTTTAACCAATTTTAACGTTTGTTGTGCATGATCTTTTTTTGTTACCGTACAATTTCAATTTAATGTTCACACATTTTGCATGCATAGACTTTAATTAAAAGTTTTTATAATTATTTACATACTTGTTATTTAATGTACATATATGTTACTAAATGTTGTCTATTTATCTAATGTTATTGTTTTACTATGTGTGCTATGCGTTCTATTTTTAATTATTTTTATCCATATACACAAGAGTTCTATTTAAGTTTAACCAATTTTAACGTTTGTTGTGCATGATCTTTTTTTGTTACCGTACAATTTCAATTTAATGTTCACACATTTTGCATGCATAGACTTTAATTAAAAGTTTTTATAATTATTTACATACTTGTTATTTAATGTACATATATGTTACTAAATGTTGTCTATTTATCTAATGTTATTGTTTTACTATGTGTGCTATGCGTTCTATTTTTAATTATTTTTATCCATATACACAAGAGTTCTATTTAAGTTTAACCAATTTTAACGTTTGTTGTGCATGATTTTTTTTGTTACCGTACAATTTCAATTTAATGTTCACACATTTTGCATGCATAGACTTTAATTAAAAGTTTTTATAATTATTTACATACTTGTTATTTAATGTACATATATGTTACTAAATGTTGTCTATTTATCTAATGTTATTGTTTTACTATGTGTGCTATGCGTTCTATTTTTAATTATTTTTATCCATATACACAAGAGTTCTATTTAAGTTTAACCAATTTTAACGTTTGTTGTGCATGATTTTTTTTGTTACCGTACAATTTCAATTTAATGTTCACACATTTTGCATGCATAGACTTTAATTAAAAGTTTTTATAATTATTTACATACTTGTTATTTAATGTACATATATGTTACTAAATGTTGTCTATTTATCTAATGTTATTGTTTTACTATGTGTGCTATGCGTTCTATTTTTAATTATTTTTATCCATATACACAAGAGTTCTATTTAAGTTTAACCAATTTTAACGTTTGTTGTGCATGATTTTTTTTGTTACCGTAATTTCAATTTAATGTTCACACATTTTGCATGCATAGACTTTAATTAAAAGTTTTTATAATTATTTACATACTTGTTATTTAATGTACATATATGTTACTAAATGTTGTCTATTTATCTAATGTTATTGTTTTACTATGTGTGCTATCCGTTTTATTTTTAATTATTTTTATCCATATACACAAGGGTTCTATTTAAGCTGACCCAATTTTAATGTTTCGTGTGCTTGATCTTTTGTTGTTACTGTAGAATTTCAATTTAATATCCATATCAATAAATAATCATCAGTTTGTATATCCTTTATTTTCTCGTTCTTATAACTTAGCAGATCCTGGTTCATCTTGGTATCAGAGCCATCTAAGTTGGAAGAAATAGTAGAATTATAGTGTGAACAATAACAATTCTGTTATTAAAAGAGACTTCGAGGTACTTGGACTTCGACGAGCAAATAAGCAAAAGTAAGACCCAAGAGAGGCAGTAGTAAGACGCGTGAGACTTTGTCTGATCCTATAGAGGTATTCTCTGATCTTTTGGAATGGCAGGATTGGTAAGATCATTCTCTAGAAATTCTACTTCTTCATCCTCCAGCACTAGCTCTACTTCTACTACAGCTAGATCTGCAAAAATAAAGAAGTGATAAATATAGAAAATATTGAACAAGATTTAGCTAATCGAATGTTCCTAAAGTAGGAACTTCACAAGTCTATAATAAGGGAAGCTTTATTTTTAACTCTAACTATAAAAAAAAAAAAATAGAAGAAATGTATCCTTTAGCTAAAGAATCATTAGACTTATGCTTATTATCTCAAGGTCTTATAGACCAATATAAAGAAAAATATAATTATTTGCATATTGGTTTAGTACAAATTGCAGTTAAACCTCTTACTAGAGAAGGACTTAATAATTCAGTTCTTATTTGTGTTAGAGATAAAAGACACAATCGGATTAAAGATTCGATGTTGGGATGTATTGAATCGTCCTTAAGCTCAGGACCAATATATTTTAATTGTTTCCCTAATTTCTCTCGTGTGCATTAAAGATGCAAATGTCTTAAAATGTTTAAAGGTAGATGCGCAGACACATGGTTTCGACATTGAGTAAGGAACCAGGAATGTTGCTCTTATATATAGAGTATACTTCAAAGTCATGAACACTATCTGGCCAGACATCAATCTAAAATCTCTTATTAGAGATAAAAAAGGAGAAACAACACTATTTCAAACAAATAGTGAAAAGACAAAATTGGCTACACCTAAAAGGTTAGCATGGGATAAGATTACTCTTCCAGAAAGCTGGTTGATACAACAAGAACCTGAAAAGGTTAAAACCCCTCAAAATACTGAAGTCGATCAAATAATAGAACATGAAGATGGCTCAGTAGAAATCATGTTTGACTCAACAAGAAAAGTGAGAATATCAGAGTCAAGACCATCAACTGCAAGCAACCGATTCTCAAACGTTTCTAAAGATTCTCAAATGTTCCTATGAGTTCTTCAAGAAGAAAAGAAACTAATTTTGAAGGCACTCAAAGGCTTCTACGGGAATAAACTTACTAGTTTACCAAAATGATGGATCTAAAAGATCTCAAACAATAGAAGAGAGATCTAATAGATCCAAGATCGACAGAAAGACCGTTGAGCCCAACACTTTCTGATATGGGATATGAATCAAACACTAGATTCCAGAGTGTTATGATGTTACAAAAACCCTCATTTAATGAATCTCTAAAAGAGATGTTTTATGATCCAGAAAATTCTGAAAAAAGAAAAATATTTTATTCTCTAAATAGAGAACAAATGTAAGATGTTCTATGAAAAGTATAAAGCATTTTTAAAATATGCAGAGAAGAAGAATAGAGAAGGAGAATTAAATTTCTTCGACTTTATTATCAAGTATTCTAAAAAGAATGGAATCATAATTCCGGAAGTTTACAACCTTGAAAAGGTTCATCAAACATATACTTTAGAATCTGGAGAAAAATAACAAAGAACCCATCCTCCGTATGCAGAATTAAGATATCGAAAAGGTACAAGCAGCTTCCTTACAAAGGAAATTCGACAAAACCGGAGCTACAAGCCACGTATCGAATCAGAATCAAGTCATAGAACAAGGAAATTACACCAACTTATTCTTACAAACAAATGGGAATCGCTTGACAAGAATTGAAAGATCTGGCTCAAAAGCATCGAAAGTTTGCCATCTACTTCTAAGAAAGAAGTAAAACCAGCCTTCTTTAAACCTATTCCAGATTTCAAATTAAGAAAAGAAGATAACTCAGAATTCTTAAAAGAATTACTAGAGAAAATGTCTAAATTAGACACTACAGAAAAAGGAAAATATGTACGAATGCACGAAGATCTAAATGAGATCTCCGAAAAGAAGTAGATGAAATCTATCAATATCCGAAAGAATCTTACACAAATGATTCTCAGAGAAATAAATAAATTGGAAAACCAATTCCAGTTTACAAAGCAAAGCCTTATTATCCTAGGCAATCTCACATCGATTTACAAATCGAAGAAGAATTACTCAGCAGAACAGTATATTCTTGTAGTACCATCCAAGAATGCAGTATTGACGGACTATCTGAATATCAAGTTATTCGGGTAATTAAAAATATGCTTATATATGCAACTGCAATCAAGTTTCAAGGAACCTCAGATAAGCAGCAAAGATTAGCAATAATAGCCGGCTTTGTCGACAACTACAAGGTCAGTGGGATACTCACTTAGGTCCTCAAGAACGACATACGATTCTTAGCTCAATTAAGCAAGAAGTAAATGAAAATGGTGATGTTCTTCAAACAAGATACAAATAACACACTAGTCTACACAATATTATTGCACTTTGTGGGAAGCACAACTTTGCAACAAGACAAGTCATGAAATGTACTTATAAGCTTAAGATGTCCTACCATGTCACATTTCAAATGGTATAAGGATGTTTTCTTCTCTAAAGTTTTCACAAGAGAAGACTCTAATAGTGACTTTTGGAAAGAAAGATTCATCAGTGGCTACCTACTTTATTTGCGATAAAATTCGTGCAAGACTCCGAATCAAGCACGGTGGATCCATACCTTATGGTATGTATACATTCTGAGAATTAGCCGCTGAAATAAGCGTATGATTAGCATTTTGTACCGATATGAAGCTCAAAAGACAAGTAGACAAAGAAAGTGGTCCAAAGCAAGCAAGCCTTAGGAGACTTTTATAACAATAGGGATATCAAAATATCCTTAAGGGGTTATCTCATAAGAAAGCCCATAAATCCCAAGAAGCTTATAGAAAACCTTGGTTTAAAAAATCAAGGACTTATCCTTCTAAAAGGAGGAAAAATGTTAAGAAAGATAATTGGACTAAAAAGCCCAATAATAAAACCCTATTACTAAAGAAAAATACCCACTTGTTATAAATGTGGAAAACAGGGACACTATAGCCCAAATTGTAGAATTCAACAGAGGGTCAATGAATTAAATATTGACGAGAAACTTAAAAACAAGCTTTCTACAAATACTTCTTAATGAGCAATCTTCTCAAGAAGAAGATAATGAAGAAGACTATAAGGATCCTCATCGCCTTCATCTCAAGAAGATGAAACAGATCAAGAAAACTGTGAATGTGATTATTATAAAGCCATCATTAAGATGAATGGTTTGGACTTAAATGTCTTAACAAAAGAGGAAAATTTCATTCTGGATATTATAGACAAAATTCAAGATCCAAGAAAAAGAAAAACCTTGGCAAAGTATATAGAAGTTGCTAAAGAAGAAGTCCTCAAAGAAAAACCAAAAGGGATTACAGTGCTCAAATACAAATACATCAACAACAATATTCCTTCAATGAAATCCTCAAAAGGGTTAGGAATACTCCTCTTGAACTTCAGGAGCCAACAAGTAAGTGATCTCAGACAAGAGATTAATCAAACTAAAAAGATCTTAAAGATCTAAAGACAAGGGTTCAGATTCTTGAACTACAACAAGGTGTCCAAACACCACTTATCTCTCGAAAATGAGATAGATAATAAAGAAGAGGATTTTGATAATCTCTTAGAAGAAGTTCCAACAATTCTTACAGATAAGAAGAAAGAGATCCTCAATAAGGAAGAAGACTCTCACTAATTTGTTGATATGCACTTTGTCAATTCTTTAGACAGTGGTCATAAACCACAAATGGTACTCAAAAGTGACCATTGTAATCAACAAAGAATATTCCTTCAAAGCATAGCTTTAATAGATACAGTGAGCCGATCTAAACCGCATTAGTGAAGGAATTGTACCTACCTGTATTTTACAAAAACCACTCAAATATTAAATACCGCTAATGGTGGAAGAATGCCTATACATTATAAGTTGTCTAATGCACCGTATGTAATAATGGAGTATGCCTAGAAACTACATTTTTATTAAGCAAGGAATTATCAAGGATGGTAATTCTAGGCACGCCATTCATTAATATGCTATATCCTTTCAAAACCACTACAGAAGGGATCAAAACAAAAATTGATGGATATCCTATCATTTTCAAGTTCACAAAAGAACCTCAGATACATGAAGTAAATTACCTAAAAGGTAAGATTACTGAAAAAGAAAAATTCATTTTTTCCTTAAAAGAGGAGATGAATTTTAAAACAATTCAACAGAAGATTTTCTCAAAAGAAATACAAGAGAAGATCCAATCTCTCAAAGAGAAGTTTGAAAAGGAGATATGTGCTGAAATCCCTAATGCATTTTGGGAAAGAAAGAAACATGTGGTAGAGTTGCCATATGAACCTAATTTTATGGAGGCCCAAATCAACACAAAGGCCAGACCCATTCAAATGAATGAAAGACACTTACTTATATGTAAGCAAGAAATAGAAGACCTTCTAAAAAGAAGCTAATTAGACCCAAGATTTCTCCTTGGTCTTGCCCAGTTTCTATGTGGAAAATAGTGCCGAAATCGAGAGGAGTTCCTCGACTGTAATTAATTATAAGCCCCTAAACAAGGTGCTTAGATGGATAAGATATCCATTACCCAACAAAAAAGACTTAATGAAGCCCGCTAAACAAAGCTTTAGTATTCTCTAAATTTGATATGAAAAGTGGATACCGGCAAATACAAGTAGCGTAAAAGATCGCTACAAAACAAAGATTTATCGTTCCATTTGGGCTTTACGAATGGAATGTTATGCCATTTGGGCTCAAAAACGCCCCAAGTGAATACCGTAAAATTATGAATGATATTTTCAATCCTTATTTAGGATTCACTATTGTCTACATAGATGATGTTCTAGTCTACTCAAATTCAAGATCAACATTGAAACACTTAGAACCGTTTTTTAAAACAAGCTTAAAACCAACGGGCTTGTCAGGTCATCTAAAAAGATGAAATTGTTCCAAACCCAAGTAAAATTCTTGGGCCATAACATAGAACATGGGCTTATAAGTCCTATTGAAAGGTCCATAGTTTTTGCAGAAAAATTTCCAGATGAAATAAAGGACAAAAAACAATTGCAAAGATTCCTAGGAAGTCTTAATTATATTGCATATTTTTATAAAAATCTTGCACAAGACGCCAACCCATTATTCCAAAGACTAAAAAGAATCCTCCAGAATGGAATACAAATTGCACAACACCGTCCAAAAATAAAGCTTCGAAGCTAAAGAGCTCCCTCGCTTAGCTTTATCTCGATCCCGAAGCACCAAAAGTAGTGGAAACCGATGCTTCTGAAATAGGCTACTGAGGCATTCTCAAGCGTAAAATGCCTATAAAAGAAGTCTTAGTAAGATATACCTCGTGCACTGAAACCAACAAGAAAAAATTATTCTACAATTAAAAAGAGATACTAGCCATTGTTCTCGAAGCGTTTCTTAAATTCCAAGACGACCTTCTAAATAAGAAGTTCTTACTTAGAGTTGATTGCAAGAGTGCTAAAGAAGTACTTCAAAAGACGTCAAAAATTTAGCATCAAAACAGATTTTTGCTAGGTGGCAAGTTATTTTATCTATATTCGATTTTGATATCGAATATATTAAGGGGAAGAGAACTCACTCCCGCATTTCCTCACTGTGTGAATACTTACAGGCCATGAAGAAAGCAAATTATCTTCAAGTTACCGAAAAAGAAAAGGCTCCTCAAAAGGAGTACGAATGGCATAAGATTACTCACAAATCTATCATCTCAACAAGATGAAGATATGGCCAAGTCACCTGAACAGGTAGCTAATATATATCTTAAAGATAATTTACCACCTAATACTACCCCTAAATCTAGGGAATATTATGAATTAATCTTAAAAGAAACTAATTCCTGACATAGTTCACAACATGAGAAATTCTCATGAAATCGCTTACTCAACCTTTAAAATAAAAAACATTTTATCTAAATCGATTGGAACTCTAATTTATTTATTAGAGAAAAATTTAAAAATAAACGAATGAATCCAATTTCATATGACTATTTTGATTACATACAAAGTGGGAAAACACGCTCTTTATCAAAACTCAAAGAAAACCCACACGTGGTTTATCCAGCTTCTTAACAGAGAATATTATGCATTTAATGATTTTCCTACTTGGTTCGTAGATTGGTTCTCATTTTTTGGACCAACAAAGGATATGTTTCCGCAAAAGGTTTTAGAAGTTTTTATATTATTTGAAGAGTTTAACTTAAACTCTACTAAAAATGAAGATCATTCATTAATGTTTTTCTTTGCATTATATAAAGTCCCATGGATATGGAAATGGATTATGCAAGAACCAATGGGATGAAATTTATTGTCTTATAAGACGATCATGGACAAGATGGTGGATAAAACTCCACTAGAACAATTTGATAATATGAAAATTATTGAATTATTCCAAGCACTTAAAGTGAAAGAAACTACTAACCCTAAACGACTTAAGGGTAAATCTAAAGTAGAAAGTATTATAGAAACCCTAAAAGAAAAAGGGAAAAGTGATTTAATATATCTCTAAAAAATTAGAGAAATTATGTTCTGAAGAAGAAGAAGAAGAAAGCTCCACAAATTCTAATGAAAAATTAGATTTAGAGCCTTCTGAAAGTGATTTACAAATGGCCAACTTGAGCTAAAAGACAAGCCAAAGAAAATGGCCGACATCAAAGGGACCCACAAAGCACTCTGGACGGACGACTCCAAAATTTAATCAGGGACACACCACCAGAGAAGGGACCACTCTTCACATGGGAGAAAGACCGCTTTTCAAAAAGTCTTACTAGACTTATCTTGTGAATTATTGTAATTTGTTTGTAAATGAGTCTCTTTATCTATATAAGGCTCTAAGATTATTAAGAGAATCATCCGAATAATTTCATTGTCTTTTTAAAATTCCGCTAGTATTCTCTGTAATATATCCATATCAATAAATAATCATCAGTTTGTATATCCTTTATTTTCTCGTTCTTATAACTTAGCAGATCCTGGTCCATCTTGGTATCAGAGCCATCTAAGTTGGAAGAGATAGTAGAATTATAGTGTGAACAATAACAATTCTCGTTATTAAAAGAGACTTCGAGGTACTTGGACTTCGACGAGCAACAAGAAAAGTAAGACCCAAGAGAGGCAAAGAGTAAGACGCGTGAGACTTTGTCTCGATCCTATAGTAGGTATTCTCTGATCTTTTGGAATGGCAGATTGGTAAGATCATTCTCTAGAAATTGTACTTGTTCATACTCCAACACTAGCTCTACTTCTACTACAGCTACATCTACAAAAAATAAAGAAGTGATAAATAGAGAAAATATTGAACAATATTTATGTAACTGGAATGTTCCTAAAGTAGCAACATCGCAAGTCTATAATAAGGAAGCTTTCTTTTTAAATCTAACTATATAATAAAAACAAGAGAAGAAACGTATCCTTTAGCTAAAGAATCATTAGACTTATGCTTATTATCTCAAGGTCTTATAGACCAATATAAAGAAAAATATAATTATTTGCATATTGGTTTAGTGCAAATTGCACTTAAATCTCTTACTAGAGAAGGACTTAATAATTCAGCTTCTTATTTGTGTTAGAGATAAAAGACACAATCGATTAAAGATTCGATGTTGGGATGTATTGAATCGTCCTTAAGCTCAGACCAATATATTTTAATTGTTTCCTAATTTCTCTGTGTGCATTAAAGATGCAAATGTCTTAAAATGTTTAAAGGTAGATGTGCGTACACATGGTTTCGACATGGAGGAAGGAACCAAGAATGTTGCTCTTATATATGTAGTATACTTCAAAGTCATGAACACTATCTGCCTGCATATCAATCTAAAATCTCTTATTAGAGATAAAAAAGGAGAAACAACACTATTTCAAACAAATAGTGAAAAGACAAAATTGGCTACACCTAAAAGGTTAGCATGGGATAAGATTACTCTTCCAGAAAGTCAAGTTGATACAACAAGAACTCCGAAAAGGTTAAAACCCCTCAAAATCAAGTCGATCAAATAATAGAACATGAAGATGGCTCAAGAGGAAATCATGTTTGACTCAACAAGAAAAGTGAGAATATCGTAGTCAAGACCATCAACTGCAAGCAACCGATTCTCAAACGTTTGGAAGATTCTCAAATGTTCCTATGAGTTCTTCAAGAAGAAAAGAAACTAATTTTGAAGGCACTCAAAGGCTTCCTATGGGAATAAACTTACCAGTTTACCAAAATGATGGATCTAAAAGATCTCAAACAATAGAAGAAACAACTAATAGATCTGAAGATCGTACAGAAAAGACCGTCGAGCCCAACACTTTCTCGATATGGGATATGAATCAAACACTAGATTCCGTGAGTGTTATGATGTTACAAAAACCCTCATTTAATGAATCTCTAAAAGAGATGTTTTATGATCCAGAAAATTCTGAAAAAAGAAAAATATTTTATTCTCTAAATAGAGAACAACAGAAGATGTTCTATGAAAAGTATAAAGCATTTTTAAAATATGCAGAGAAGAAGAATAGAGAAGGAGAATTAAATTTCTTCGACTTTATTATCAAGTATTCTAAAAAGAATGGAATCATAATTCCGGAAGTTTACAACCTTGAAAAGGTTCATCAAACATATACTTTAGAATCTGGAGAAAAAACAACAAAGAACCCATCCTCCGTACTGAATTAAGATATCGAAAAGGTACAAGCAAGCTCCTTACAAAGGAAATTCGACAAAACCGGAAGGCTACAAGCCACGTATCGAATCAGAATCAAGTCATAGAACAAGGAAATTACACCAACTTATTCTTACAAAACAATTGGGAATCAGCTTGACAAGAATTGAAAGATCTGGCTCAAAAGCAGCATCGAAAGTTTGCCATCTACTTCTAAGAAAGAAGTAAAACCAAATTCTTTAAACCTATTCCAGATTTCAAATTAAGAAAAGAAGATAACCTTAATTCTTAAAAGAATTACTAGAGAAAATGTCTAAATTAGACACTACGTACAAAGGAAAATCAGACGAATGCTCGAAGAAGATCTAAATGAGATCTCTGAAAAGAAGTAGATGAAATCTATCAATATCTCAAAGAATCTTACACAAATGATTCTCAGAGAAATAAATAAATTGGAAAACCAATTCCAAGCTTACAAAGCAAAGCCTTATTATCCTAGGTAATCTCCCATCGATTTACAAATCGAAGAAGAATTACCCAAATAGAACAAGATATTCTCGGGTAGTACCATCCAAGAATGGAGTATTGATCGACTATCCGAATATCAAGTTATTCGGTAATTAAAAATATGCTTATGTATGCAATCGCAATCAAGTTTCAAGGAAACTCAGATAAGCAGCAGCATTAGCAATAATAGCCGGCTTTGTTGGACAACTACAAGGTCAAGGGATACTCACTTAGGTCCTCAAGAATCCACATACGATTCTTAGCTCAATTAAGCAAGAAGTAAATGAAAATGGTGATGTTCTTCAAACAAGATACAAATTCAACACACTAGTCTACACAATATTATTGCACTTTAAGTGGGAAGCACAACTTTGCAACAAGACAAGTCATGAACAAATTATAAGCTTAAGATGTCCTACCATGTCACATTTCAAATGGTATATGATGTTTTCTTCTCTAAAGTTTTCACAAGAGAAGACTCTAATAGTGACTTTTGGAAAGAAAGATTCATCACAGGCTACCTACTTTATTTGCAGATAAAATTCGCAAGACTCCTAATCAAGCACGGTGGATCCATACCTTATGGTATGTATACATTCGAGAATTAGTCAGCCGAAATAAGCAAGTGTAATGATTAGCATTTTGTACCGATATGAAGCTCAAAAGACAAGTAGACAAAGAAAGGGTCCAAAGCAAGCAAGCCTTAGGAGACTTTTATGAACAATATGGATATCAAAATATCCTTAAGGGTTATCTCATAAGAAAGCCCATAAATCCCAAGAAGTTTATAGAAAACCTTGGTTTAAAAATCAAGGACTTATCCTTCTAAAAGGAGGAAAAATGTTAAGAAAGATAATTGGACTAAAAAGCCCAATAATAAACCCTATTACTAAAGAAAAAATACCCACTTGTTATAAATGTGGAAAACAGGACACTATAGCCCAAATTGTAGAATTCAACAGAGGGTCAATGAATTAAATATTGACGAGAAACTTAAAAACAGCTTTCTACAAATACTCTATCAGAGCAATCTTCTCAAGAAGAAGATAAATGAAGAAGACTATAAGTGATCCTCATCGCCTTCATCTCAAGAAGATGAAACAGATCAAGAAAATCAGAATGTGATTATTATAAAGCCATCATTAAGATGAATGGTTTGGACTTAAATGTCTTAACAAAAGAGGAAAATTTCATTCTCGGATATTATAGACAAAATTCAAGATCCAAGAAGAAAAAAGAAAACCTTGGCAAAGTATATAGAAGTTGCTAAAGAAGAAGTCCTCAAAGAAAAAACCAAAAGTGGATTACAAAGCTCAAATACAAATACATCAACAACAATATTCCTTCAATGAAATCCTCAAAAGTGGTTAGGAATACTCCTCTTGAACTTCGTGAGCCAACAAAGAAGTGATCTCGCACAAGAGATTAATCAAACTAAAAAGATCTTAAAGATCTAAAGACAAGGGTCTCAGATTCTTGAACTACAAATAAGGTGTCCAAACACCACTTATCTCTCGAAAATGAGATAGATAATAAAGAAGAGGATTTTGATAATCTCTTAAGAAGTTCCAACAATTCTTACAGATAAGAAGAAAGAGATCCTCAATAAGGAAGAAGACTCTCACTTAATTTGTTGATATGCACTTTGTCAATTCTTTGCATTGTGGTCATAAACCACAAATGGTACTCAAAAGTGACCATTGTAATCAACAAAGAATATTCCTTCAAAGGTAGCTTTAATAGATACAGGAGCCGATCTAAACCGCATTAGTGAAGGAATTGTACCTACCGTGTATTTTACAAAACCACTCAAATATTAAAATACCGCTAATGGTGGAAGAATGCCTATACATTATAAGTTGTCTAATGCAAACAGTATGTAATAATGGAGTATGCCTAGAAACTACATTTTTATTAAGCAAGGAAATATCAACGATGGTAATTCTAGGCACGCCATTCATTAATATGCTATATCCTTTCAAAACCACTACAGTATGGATCAAAACAAAATTGATGGATATCCTATCATTTTCAAGTTCACAAAAGAACCTCGTATACATGAAGTAAATTACCTAAAAGGTAAGATTACCTAAAAAGAAAAATTCCTTTTTTCCTTAAAAGAGAGATGAACTTTAAAACAATTCAACAAGATTTTCTCTAAAGAAATACAAGAGAAGATCCAATCTCTCAAAGAGAAGTTTGAAAAGGAGATATGTGGCCGAAATCCCTAATGCCTTTTGGGAAAGAAAGAAACACGTGGTAGAATTGCCATATGAACCTAATTTTGTGGAGGCCCAAATCAACACAAAGGCCGACCCATTCAAATGAATGAAAGGCACTTACTTATATGTAAACAAGAAATAGAAGACCTTCTAAAAAGAAGCTAATTAGACCCAAGATTTCTCCTTGGTCTTGCCCAAATGCTCTATGTGGAAAATAGTGTCAAATCGAGATGGGAGTTCCTCGACTCAGTACTAATTATAAGCTCCCTAAACAAGGTGCTTAGATGGATAAGATATCCATTACCCAACAAAAAAGACTTACCGAGCCTCCGCTAAACAAAAGCTTTAGTATTCTCTAAATTTGATATGAAAAGTGGATACTGCAAATACAAGTAGTAAAAGATCGCTACAAAACAAAGATTTATATCGCTCCATTTGGGCTTTACGAATGGAATGTTATGCCATTTGGGCTCAAAAACGCCCCAAGTGAATACCGTAAAATTATGAATGATATTTTCAATCCTTATTTAGGATTCACTATTGTCTACATAGATGATGTTCTAGTCTACTCAAATTCAAGAGATCAACATTGGAAACACTTAGAACCTGCTTTTTAAAACAGCTTAAATCCAACGGGTTTGTCAGGTCATCTAAAAGATGAAATTGTTCCAAACCCAAGTAAAATTCTTGGGCCATAACATAGAACACGGGCTTATAAGTCCTATTGAAAGTGTCCATAGTTTTTGCGTAAAAATTTCCAGATGAAATAAAGGACAAAAAACAATTGCAAAGATTCCTAGGAAGTCTTAATTATATTGCGTATTTTTATAAAAATCTTGCACAAGACGCCAACCCATTATTTCAAAGACTAAAAAGAATCCTCCAGAATGGAATACAAATAGTACAACAAATTGGCCCAAAAATAAAGCTCGAGCCAAAGAGCTCCCTTGCTCTAGCTTTATCTCGATCCTCAAGCACCAAAAAGTAGTGGAAACCGATGCTTCTGAATAGAAGCTATGGAGGCATTCTCAAGGTAAATGCCTATAAAAGAAGTCTTAGTAAGATATACCTCAGCACTGAAACCAAATAGAAAAATTATTCTACAATTAAAAAAGAGATACTAGCCATTGTTCGAATGCTGCTTAAATTCCAAGACGACCTTCTAAATAAGAAGTTCTTACTTAGAGTTGATTGCAAGAGTGCTAAAGAAGTACTTCAAAAAGACGTAAAAAATTTAGCATCAAAACAGATTTTTGCTAAAAGTGGCAAGTTATTTTATCTATATTCGATTTTGATATCGAATATATTAAGGGGGAAGAGAACTCACTCCCGCATTTCCTCACCAGTGGAATACTTACAGGCCATACGAAGAAAGCAAATTATCTTCAAGCTACCGAAAAGAAAAGGCTCCTCAAAAGGAGTACTAATGGCATAAGATTACTCACAAATCTATCATCTCACCAAGATGAAGATATGGCCAAGTCACCCGAACAGTAGCTAATATATATCTTAAAGATAATTTACTACTAATACTACCCCTAAATCTAGGAATATTATGAATTAATCTTAAAAGAAACTAATTCTTGGCCGACATAGTTCACAACATGAGAAATTCTCATGAAATCGCTTTACTCAACCTTTTAAAATAAAAAACATTTTATCTAAATCGATTGGAACTCTAATTTATTTATTAGAGAAAAATTTAAAAATAAACGAATGAATCCAAAGCCTCATATGACTATTTTGATTACATACAAATGGAAAACACGCCTCTTTTATCAAAACTCAAAGAAAACCCACACGTGGTTTATCCAGCTTCTTAACAGAGAATATTATGCATTTAATGATTTTCCTACTTGGTTCGAGATTGGTTCTCATTTTTCGACCAACAAAGGATATGTTTCCTCAAAAGGTTTTAGAAGTTTTTATATTATTTCAAGAGTTTAACTTAAACTCTACTAAAAATGAAGATCATTCATTAATGTTTTTCTTTGCATTATATAAAGTCCCATGGATATGGAAATGGGATTATGCAAGAACCATTGGGATGAAATTTATTGTCTTATAAGACGATCATGGACAAGATGGTGGGATAAAACTCCACTAGAACAATTTGATAATATGAAAATTATTCAATTAGTCCAAGCACTTAAAGTGAAAGAAACTACTAACCCTAAACCACTTAAGAGTAAATCTAAAGTAGAAATTATTATAGAAACCCTAAAAGAAAAACGGAAAAGTGATTTAATATATCTCTAAAAAATTAGAGAAATTATGTTCTGAAGAAGAAGAAGAAGAAAGCTCCACAAATTCTAATGAAAAATTAGATTTAGAGCCTTCTGAAAGTGATTTACAAATGGCCAACTCTGAAGCTAAAAGACAAGCCAAAGAAAATGGCCGA